>JAQFZY010002252.1:0-12331 GCA_034696285.1 Hypogastrura burkilli
ACTTATCGGCCCGTGTTCGGCCACCTCTCGGTCCAGTTAGCAACCACCCCCTTTGAGTAGTAAGTGCCCAGGCAGCAGTGTGGTACCTTGATTGGTCTAATTGGCTAAGCTATCGTCTTTCAACCCCTCTTCTAGTAGCACCATTCTGTCAATAAAGTTGACTTATGGTGCGCTACTGTTTTATCTATCATTTGGACTAATTCTCTGCACTTAACTTTATGTCAAGTACGGCAACACCATACTATAATCTACAACCAGATACGCCCTGACCCAAACAGTTGAAATTATTAGTCTCACGTCACCATATTAAACTAGCCAACAAGCCCCGCGCTAACGCCGAATCAGCAACTACATTTTCTAAACATTTCTAGCGTACGCGTGCCATTGGCGATAATTTATTAAATTGAACTTCATTAGCGTGGGGCTTGATGGCAAGTTTGTATATATTTATAAACTCAACTACGTGAAGCATATTATAATATGGCATTTCCAAGTAACTAACTGATGACGCGAAGCAAGAAAATTTGAAACACTGGAGTCTGAGAAAGTTGTTTTCCCTTATTCGAACAACATTAGTTTATGGCATGAAAACACTTCATTGTTATTCAGATTGTTTTTCTGAATTTAATTTTCATCTGCTTGCACCTTTTGGTCCTAAGTTGCTGAAAGCAGGTTTTTGCTAATCTTTTGACCCCTGACGTTTGAGTGAAAGCTCCGTGCAGTCAATAGGTAGTAGTGATGCAGTCACCGGGGACTCTGAGACTGAATTTCAGACTGGGAATATCCCCGGGGAGAGCTCCGGCGACCCCGGAGGCTAGATGTTGTGAAAATAGAACCAAATAGAAAAACTATGGACGCGAAAAGTTGATATCGTTAAAAATTACGCTGCTACCTATACCTATTATCACCATAACTTGTAAATCTCAGCCTCCCCCGTTCTTCATTCATAACATGATCGAGTGCATCATCAGTACAAGAAATCAGTCGGGGCCAATACAAATTGGCTGAAACCGTTCCGCTCCTTTCTCTTGTGAGCCTGTATCATCTGTGTTTGCACAGGATCACCTTACGTTTGTGAAGTTTTAAGATTTACGTGATAAGTCAAGGTGAGGTCAACCCATTAGTCAACTTGCTACAACAGCAACAATTATGCTATCCGCATGGGATACGTTTAGCTGTATTTGATGTACTTTACCAAAAGAATAATAAACAACGTGAAGAAGCTCAGTTAGCGGAAGATGCAGAACCGGATAGCGAATATTTGCTAAGATGAGTGGAATGAGGGAGTCCAGCTTATAATCGAAACCTTACAGTCGCATAAATCAAAGATTGAGCATGTTATGTATGGTTCACTTATTGAAAAAGTCCCGAAGTCGCTCGAATATTCCGCAAGTCTCCAACTAAAAATGACGCTATTCTATAAAAGTATGTGAAACTTGACAATGACGGCAAGGAACTGAAACTCATTATTGATTCTAAAAAACGCTGGAATAGCCTGATTTCAATGTTGGAAAGATTCTTAAAGCTCAATGGCTCTTTTCAGAAAGCACTGATTGATTAAAAATCTCCTAATTTGCTGTCTGAAAAAGGTTAGGAGCATGTATTAAAGATTGTTGAAGCTTTGACACCGGTTCGAGCGACAGTGGAGGCTCTCCGCCGAAAAGATGCTACGTTAATTCCAGCAGAAACTGTTATTACTGAATTGCTACAGCACTTGAAAGATGAGAACACGAGTATTAACTTTGAACTCTATGCTGCATTATTGTCTCGTATGCTGAGTGACGAACCAATCTTTCCCCTCTAAGTTTGTACCTGCATGGACATGATTCCGATGTTAAATCAAGCGTGGTTAACAAGTTAGCATTAAATGGAGGGCATTATTGTTAAAATGGTTAAACGTGTTCGCCCTATGCATCAATCTGTTAATGGCGATGCGGCGTTTCTCCCTGAAGAAGATATTGAAATTTTGGGACCAGATTCAGTAAAGAAACCAAAAAACTCCCGCCTCCAAGGATTATTATATTTAATTGAATGAAGTTATTGAGAAGGCTAAAAAGCAGGTTCCTGTGAAAGCTACGTGCTCGAATGTAAACGATGTCCGTTCTTCGGTGAAACAGGAAATGGCTTTATTTGGTGCTGAAAGTGGAAAAGGACTCTATCTCTCGTTTGTTTATAAAACCTTGTTAACAATACCTTCCACGAGTGTTGAGTCCGAACGAGCTTTCTCAGCTGCTGCCTACTTGTGTCCTAAACTTCGCTCTCGATTGAGCGATGAAACGTTGAGTGCTCTTTGTCAACTTCGTGCCTATTTCCTCTCAATTTAATGTAACACGTGAGTTCGTAGTCTCTAGGTATCCTGATAAAATAAGTTGTATTTCTGGAAATGCTTATAACGTGTTTTTTGACCGCGTCTATCGCTTTAGTTGCTTTTTAAAAACAGGGAGAGTCCGCGGGGACAAAATTTCCCCGGGGAGACAAGTAGGACGAGGACTGCATCAGTAATAGGCAGTAGCTAAAAATCCCTAGTTATACGTTGTGGAAGTCAATGAACTCCACCTGGCGAAGCTCGGCGAAGTGAAGATGCGACCAATCATAATCATTTCCGAGTCAGGAAATACGTTTTATTGACCTGAATGCAATGACCGGACCGATTTTGTTTGCTGAAACGTCGGGACAACGGAGGTCATTTTAACGTAAAATGTAAACAGAAAGGGTGTCTCACCTCTTATAATGGGACTCACTTTTCCTTATGTACCTTTTAGACAAAAATATCTTGAGACGATTTTGTTCGTCCGTCTGCTTTAAATTTCTCCGTACAGCTCAAATGTAATCACGCATTATAATCCCCTTTTTGCTTGATGGCTGCTTCTTCGCTGTTTATATGCTCCATTAAACAAGCATATATATATTTTGCAGTTTCCGTCCGTACGTCTGTCTGTTTAAAACGAGTTAACTATATTAAATACTAATGCTGCCAAGGTGTATGATGGTTTAAAATCTTCACAAGCCTACTGGTAAGATTTAAAGCTGCAGTTGACTCTGCTAACGCTTCAACAAAAGCGCTAAGCGTCAATGAAGCGTAATGTCGCAGCGTCTCAAAAATTAAAATAATGTCGAGTAGCTCAACAATCTGCTCTGATCAGTCTGGACATCAATGTTAAAGCCATGCGCTACGTAACAAGTAACCGCTACCGCTGCAACAAAAGTGCTAAGCGTCAATAAAGCGCAAGATCGAAGCGTTTCGAAGCTTTAAATTATGTCGTGTAGCAAATCAAATTGATCTAAGCAATCTGGACATCAATACTAAAGTCATGCGCTATGTCACAAGTGACCGCTACAGCTGCACCAAAAGCGCTAAGCGTCAATGAAGCACAAGGTCAAAGCATTTTGAAAATTTGAAGTATGTCGAGTAGCACATTGAAATACTTTGAGTAATCTTGACATCAATGCTAAAACTATGCGCTATGTCACAAGTGACCACTACCGCTGCAACGAAAGCGCTAAGCGTCAATAAAGAAACTGGTCGAATGAAGAAGAATGGGGTCGAAGCGTTTTGTATATTTTAAGTATGCTGAGTGGTACATTAAAACACTTTAAACAATAAGGACATTAATGTTAAAGCTATTTGGCATGTCACAGGTGACCGCTACCGCTGCAACAGAAACGCTAAGCGTCAATGAAGCGCAAGATCGAACCTTCTTGAAAATTTAAAGTGTCGAGTAGCACATCAAACTACTCTGAGCAATCTGGACATCTATGCTTAAATCATGTCACAAGGGACCGCCTCTGCTGCAACAAAAGTGCTAAGCGTCAATGAAGCGCATGGTCGAAGCGTCTTCAGATTTTAAATTATGTCGAGTATCACGTCAAAATGCTTTAGACAATCAGGACATGGATGTTAAAGATATGTGGCAACTCACAGGTAAACGCTATTGCTGCAGCAAAAGCGCTAAGCTTCAATGAAACGCAAGATCGAAGCGTAAAGGAAATAAGGTTTGAAACGGGTAGAAAGGAAAAGAATGGGGTCTGTATTCGATGTGAAATTAGGTCAGGACCTTCCTCAGCAAGTGAATCATCCTCCTCAACGCTAACAGGAGGGACTGGAACGGGCGCCGGAGTGACTGCTCTGGGCGTTCCCGGGCGAATTGGGGACTGTGGGTTGGTTTGACCATGTCAACCTATACTCCTTCCCTCATCGAACGAAATCTGAGGTACTGCAGCTAGGATGTGGTACTGGTGTCTTCTAACAAAACACCATCAGCAGATATTGTACAAGTTGAGGACCTTTCTGAGAATCAATAGTGCCCAATGACCAAAAGGGACTATTTCTTGAGAATGTCTTGACCCAGACACCTTCACCCATCTGGAACTCCCGAATGCGTGTCCCCTTTGTTGGATTCCTCCTGCCGGCGTTGACTATCCGACGTCGTGTAGGATGGGTCTGGACTTACTAAGTCCAAGAATATCCTTCAACTTACGTTTTTGAAGTAGCTCACAAGGAGCTGAGCCTTTAGTATTGTAAGGCGTAAGCCGGTATGAGAACATTTACCGTTGTAGCGTTAGTTCCATAGCTTCATGAAAAGCTTCCTTCATAGACTTCTTGAGCGTGTTTACGAAATGTTCGGCTTCACCATTAAACTGAACTAGTTGTATGCCTTATACCGGTTGACTCATGGAAAAATCATGGAATTCTTGTGACGTGAACTGCAACCCGTTGTCCGAAACAATCTGGTTTGGTCAGGGATGCCAAGTCAGACGATTGAGTCCCGAATTTTCGTGATTGGACCTGCGGAAACGTTGTTGTTTAGATTATAGACCTTAGGCCACTTAGTGTGAACGTCCATAACAAGTAGCCACGTCTTATTGAGAAATGAATAATCCCATGGATGAAGTTGGGCATACAGTGTCGGGTTGGATTCCCGACACGTATGGCAGTTATATACCAAGGGATTGATGTCAGAATCAATTTTAGGCCACCAAATAAATTTTCTAGCCAGGGACTTCATTCTCACTATGCCAAAATGACCCGTATGGAGTTCCGCTTCCTGAAAGCTGTAACTAAGACTCCAATTCCCCACATGATAATACCTTGTGTGATTTCGTCTCTCTTATATAGTAAATTTATACAGGATCATCGTTACATACATGAGCAGCCCAACTATTAGCAACATAACTGTAGGTCTCGGATATGACTATCACGGGATGATGAGCTCCGTATCTGCTCACTCGTAACTGGTAGGTTACCTGATGTAGTTACAAAACTACAAAATTCACGCGACTTTAAATATGCTAGGTCAGGTCTTCCGACTGTAGTATGACGAGAAAGGGCGTCGGTTAGCCGTGCTGCTTCGTGTTTCTGTACACGACCTCGTACTGGAACTGACTTAAAAATACGTTCTAACCATGAATCCTGGAAATTGCATAGGCTGGCAACTGCTTAGATGGGGCAAAAATATTTACTAAAGGCTAATGATCAGTCACTAAAGTAAACTTCCTCCCTCATAAGTACTGATAGAACTTCTTACAACCATGATAGATACCCAGAGCCTCATTGTCAATCTGAGAGTTTCTGTGCGGGTGCACTTGACAAGCCTGAAATGACTTGGTCGCGCAATCTCTCCTCTAAACAGCAATTCAGCTTGCTTGTCGATGCCAACTAACGTTACTCTGCAACGTAGGCATTGACAGACTCACCCGAATGTTGAAACCGCTTACCAAACATATAACGCTCTCAAACGGCTTTTGATGCAGGCTTAAAGTGGGACTTGAGTCGTGATGAGGTCCTCCAGCTTCAGCTCGGAGGGTTTATTGGATGACACGAGGTCCTTCAGTAGGGCGAAGGTGGAGAGACCCAGGCTGGAATACAATATAGCCCTTGTCTTCCTCCTTCACGTCCGCCGAGTGTTGGCTAGCAAAAACAGCTGGAACACCTCGGCAAAATCCTGAAAGTCATCAGTGTGCGCCTGGATCGGCGGAACTGACCCTATCACACTCGATATGATAAACACTTTACTCGAACTACTGTTAGTCGTCCGCGCCAATGTGGTATGTGGATTTAATAAATAGGTAGTATTTATTAATCAACACCTAATAACTAAATACAGAATAATGGGAGCTAGCCATGGGAAGTGTATGCAGCGTGGTAGTCAAAGTGGAAGTGAGGCGTGCCCGTACTTTGAGTAACAACGGCTCCAAGTAGACACTAGGACACAGCAGGCCAGCGGGTGGCTCTGCATACGATACATCTAAGTGCAACTTCAATCTCACTTTCAATTTTCTGAATCATTTCCGATCAGCTGCTAACAAGAATGCCATAGTTGATTTCAGAACATCTGGGAGGTCATTGATAAATATTGAGAACAGTATCGGACCGAGCACAGTCCCTTGTGGCGCCTGTATTTATCTGGGATAACAGGAGTAAGTAGTAAATTTCCAAATTTAAGCCGTTGCAATCAGGAACTAAGATAGTTCTCGAACCAACAAGTATCTATTATTAGTACACAGAGTTGAATGCCTTTCTCAGATCCAGTGTAACCAATTTACAGACGTCCCTTTTGTCAATTGCATGAAGTGATGATGTGATGTCCGCGATTGCCATACTGTGATACTGTACATACCGTACTGTGCCCAGCACGGAATCCAAATTGATATTTTGAGAAGTAAATTTGATGAAAGCAAAGGTTTAGCTGGTTTTGAACTACTTTTTCGCCAATTAGCAACATTTGGAATCACGTATGTTGCTCTCGAATTGTTAAAATTCGTTTCAGGCTGCTTGTTGATTAGGATTGACACTGTGCTTGTCTTAAAGTCAATGGGAAGTTCACTGCGTTGGGTAAAAGTATTGAATAAACTCACAATCACACTTCGGGGACTCCCGAAATGCAAAGATCCAGCATATGCATAGAGATTCCGGCGATGTCCTCGTCATCATTTTTCTTGTCCTTTAGGGAGTTCCATGCAGTAGTTACTGAGTAAAGGTCAGTATTTACAATTCTGAACCTAATGCATTGGTACTTGGTTGAGTGGGAGTTGTTGCTGATTCTCTGATGGAGCACCAGCTGGAAAAGATGGAAAAATTTGCTCGGCCGTCTGCATGTTCATTTGAGCATTAGTGGATTTGTTATTCTTTTTAAACAAGATTTCGGATGCTCTGCCTACCCAGAAACCACTTTTCTCGATTTGAAGATTTATTTTGTTTCGAGTGTTATTCCTAATGTATTTTTTTACAAGACGATTTGGATCCACACATTTATTTTGTTGTCCAGGGACGTTTTTTTTATATAGTTCAGGTAGGCTGTGCTTCTGTCTTTCTTCAACACTATTGTTTCAGTGTGGTTTGGTGCAAGTCTACTCGCTTATAGTTAGACTCAAAGTGATGTGCCAAAGTCAAGGCTTGGACCTTGACAATACATACATACTTAGTAATATGTTAAGCGATTCATGTTCAGTAGGTACGTTGGCCATATTGAATCACTTTTGCTATTGTCCTAAGCCTTTCCAATAACTTTTGATACTCAGGTCCATAGGCGGGAATATCGTAAATACACTCTTCTAGCCACCTAAAAAAACTATCCAAATAACAATAACTGTCAACATGCCGAAGATATTTTACCCTGAAGTTGAGGTCATTGTCAAAGTGTTTTCCAAAGTAAAGTACAGCCAGCGAGCCATCAAAAACCGATTTAAGGTCAAGGGTCACACTGTCAGTCAGTAAACAATATCTCATAGATTGAATAGAAAACAAATAGAATAAAATCCGCTGCCAAAAAGGCGCCTGTGACCCCTAAATTCCAACTAAGTCCGGTGTGGTCAAAGCAGCTCATTAAGAAGGTGGCAACCTTGACGTCGAAAGACAGCTCTTCTAGCCTGAACCAGATGGTAAAACTGCTGAAGGTCGGTCCTCGAAACCGAAACTTTAACGTACACACGTCGAAGAAAACAGCCGCTTACGCAGCTGACCTTTAGTCAAGATTGGAGATAACGATCATCCCCAACAAGGAAATACCAGTCAAGTTTCCTGACATCAGTCCCATGGATATTTTTGGTTTTAGGTACCTTAAACAGCGGCTTTTCCGCAACTTTTTTTTGTTCATTTTGTAAAATGGTTTTGATAAGTTGTCTACCCCGGTAACAGTCAGAAAAGTGTTTGCTGAGGGAAAATTGAGGTTGGGTAAGTGTGCACAATGAAATTGTCTACACGTTGAACCAACTCCACAGGATCCATGGTCGTCGTCTTAACTTTGTATAAGCGTAGAACGTGTACATTTATATTAAATCTCAAATTTCAGGACGCACAGTAGACCAAGCATCACTTGTATATAAACTCGTACGACTTAACGCACCATCTCAAACTGCATCCAAAAGTAGCTAACTTACCAAACGTATTTCAAACTTTCGAAAGCACTCAGACTCAGATTTATGACTTATGAGACTTTTTTCAGAAAGGGAGAAACAAGGCAATTTCTCAAAACATTCATTTCTTGGACGTTCTAGTCCGAAATGGTCTTTTCTGTCTGTCACAGAGCACGAGACCAGCGTCAGTCTCATATTAATATGAACGTACATTGCAGCTGTTATGCTTCCAGTGAGAGGCAATTACCAACCGATTATTATATACATCTGACACCTGTGGCACTGTAAAAACACGTTATTTCTGAAGCCATCGGACGTCACACGTACGTGCACTGCTTCTGTGTGAAACAAGTATCGTCATGTTGCTCTATTCTGCAGCACTATTAAGCGTATGTAGAAATGACTACCTAATATAAAGTCTTGCAGTAGAACATTGGTTATATGTAAACTAAAATTACACAACGCATAGTAGTATATGGTTTAGACCGAGCATCAGTGATATTTAAACTCGAAGTCCGGAGTGACAGCATGGAAACATGCTCTGAACATTTTACGGAGTCCGGAGTGACAGCATGGGTAAATGCAACGTAGATTTAACGGAGGATTACGGAGTGCCAGTATGGGGAAATACGATGGAAATTTTACAGAGTACGGTATGACAGCATGGGTAAACGCAATGATGATTTTACGGAGTCCGGAGTGGCAGCATGGAGAAATACACTAAAAATATTACACATTCAGGAAACAGCTTCATATCAAAGATGTTATTCTTCTAGGAAAAAATATTATTCGTTCAGGCAAAAATATAACTCTTTCAGGAAAAAAATATTACTGTTTTAAGAAAAATATGTCTCGGTTTTAGTTAATACGTTCAAAACCTCCTCTTGGTTTATTTTTCGGTTTCTTTGTTGACTTTATACGTTTAAGTCAGGTGAGGTTAGGTTACAACGTACCAAAAGAAAGAATTGCATACGACCTAACACATAACCGAACTAAATGTTGTTCCGTGAAACGAACGACAACAGTGAGACGAATTTACAACCGTGAAACGAATCCCAACAGTGAGACGAATCCCAACTGAAACGAATAATAAAAGTGAAATAAATCAATTAGAAAAAAAAGTATTTAAAATTCCCTCCAATTAAACGAATTAAATAAAAAATTGAAATAAATTGATTAGGTGTACTTTAGGGTATCCCCGAAACTATTGTTAACTTAAGGCGACCTCGTGTGACCCTTGCGGGCCACCCCGGGGTCATGGGGTAACCGGTAGGGCCGAAAACTGTATTCATACAAACTACTCACATGTACTCATGCTCCCCAGCCCGGATGATCAATTTGATATGCCACACGACACGATATGATGTATACGGGTTAACCTTGGGTGACCTCGTCAAGGTTTCTCCCAACGGTCAAAATCAAAAAATTGTGCCTAGCGTATGACCCTGCATGGTTTGGGGCATCCGAATCCGTTACTAAATCAAATTTACCTCGGGCGACCCTTGCGGGTCACGCAAGGTCGTGCGGTCACCGGTAGACCGTAAAACTGGTTTATCAACTATTCATGATCCCCCAGCCCGTACAGTCATTTTGATTCGTCACAAGACATTTTGTGGTCGGCATGACCCCGGGTGACCTCTACGGGGTCACCACGTGACCCCCGTAGATCAAAAGCAAAAATTCATTTCTAGCATGCGTGTATAGCAGGGACCTTCGTGAACTTCAACTCTTCAAAAAATAGTTCTGGGTTCATAAGAACTGATCTTGTTTCGTCCTTTTTAGAGCACACTCAGGCATACTCAGCGACTTTTTACTAGGAGTTTTTTTTTATTTCCAAATTTTTACGGGTTACAACTGATGTCATAAGTCACGTTTCAAACTGCAACCATCGTCGCATTTGATTAAATTCAATGAGTATAAACATTAACGTTGTCACGTGTGATGTACATGAGACTTTACTAATACAGATAGTTAGCATTTGATTTGCCTATGTACAGATTCTGTACCTAAATCTGTGTTAGGAAATGGACCCCAGATCGGTTGGTAAAAGGTTAGATATCTCAGGAGCCCTTTGACCTACCGAGGTCAAATTAAGTTTGTTTGAAAGCCAATTGTATGGCCTACAATAATTTCAGGTGCTGGGACGCCAAATACACGGGAAGTAGGTTAAATCGACATGTCGATGTAGTTTTTCAAGGTTTTCGTGTCGAAGGAGTTGAAAAATTCACAGCTTGATAAGAGGCGCATCGATGGGACCGAATTGGACGGTTTTTATGCGTCTTTAACTTTTCGCGTAGGTTTAGCCGTTTCCCCGCAATCACTGGTCGAAGAATTTAGGGGGGAGGGCTAAAAGCATATCCTTCGGAACGAACATTTTCCACCTTTTACTTGTTTGTTTACATGGAAAATGTTGTTGTCATAGGGGTTTCACTCAGGCAAAAATAAAAAATGTTGGATGGAACAGTAATGAAGAGTACTAATTGAGTAGGAAAAATGTTCTCGGGTTTTCTTTGACATTGCACATACCATTTTGAAAATATTTGGTACCCACCCCTCTAAGATATTCCCCTACGCACACGTATGATATACAGGCTAATGGAATTATTTTCCGTTCCGTTGAAATGCAAATACAGGTTAATGAACATATTTTCCGTACCATTACAAATTACAATGCTTATACAAGCTAATGGAATTATTTTCTGTCCCTTTATTTATCCAAATATTTAATTATTGAATATTTCAGATAAATAAAGTTCAGTTTAGGCTATTCAAGCGCGACAAGGAATTTGCCATCTTAACCTTTTGGTAGCAATACAATTAGTATATGTATTTACATGCCCGCTGTTCGGCCCGCCCGTGAACCCATGAACCTGATTTTAGATACTCCCGCTCCCGCTATTCCTGAATCAACCGCTTACCTGAACTTTTTTATCTTGACCTTTGGACACATATGTACACAGGGATATATGCGGAAATTTTTGGCCATTTCCGACTAGCATCGTTTCTACACGTGCAAGAGACCTATAATTCATAATAAGTTGGTCCGGCATCGAAATTATTCGCCAAACCCGGCAAATCCCCGAAAATCTCAAAATACCCGGGTATTTCAATTTTAGCGTTTTTTTTACGATATCGAAATATCGATATTAACTACCAGAATATCGAGATTTCGATATCATATTTATTATGCGTTTTCTTCACTTAAATTTCTATTCACCATCTTAAATCAAAGAAAACAGACTTAAAACGTAACACGCTGCTTCTCGCATAATAATTGCATTACTTTTTTTTTACTGTTACCGGTAAAGACTAGGCACAGAAATGACAGTTTCGGGTCACTAACTTAAGTGAATTAGCATTGCTTGAGTTTTAATGGAATATGAGACATCTTAGACAAGACATCATCTTATACAAAGTTACTACAAATTCACCGTTGTTATGCAGTAGTATACTATACGGAAAAGGAAGGAATAAATCACTATAAACAGCATGAACGTGTTTATTTTCTAAAACCTAACTTCCTACTCTCTTACGCTCCACAAAACGTATATCTGTATTATTTACTACATTTCTGCATAAGTGGAACCCCATGACAATATTTCCGATTTAAATAAATAAAAAATAGGAAAATGTCCGTTCTGAAGGATTTCCCCATAAATTCTTAACGGCTTATCTTATAATAAAAATGAAAATGTTTAAATATATTGAAACTTTTGTCATTTGTCTGGAGTGTGTAAAGTTCGTAATTGCTCCGAAATAGGTTGACTAAATAACAAGAAATCGCAAATATGGTTTTACTTTTACAAATCTATCGAATAAATAACCATTTAAAATTTCGAGATTTCGATCTTAAAATCTCGAGATTTAAATTAAATAATTGAACTAAGATTTTCCAGCACGTGTGTGCTAGAAATGTTCAGAAAAAGTAGTTGGTTTCCGCGTTAACGCGGGTTCTTGTTAGCTAGTCTAAGAAAAAATG
>JAQFZY010002253.1:0-12328 GCA_034696285.1 Hypogastrura burkilli
CCAGCTTTTATGCGTCTTTAATGTTTTGCGTAGGTTGAGCCGTTTACTCGCAATCTTTGACAGACGAATTTAGGGGGGGGAGGGAAAAGCATATCCTTCGGAACGTACCTTTAAACGCTTTTTTATTTGTTTATTTACGCGTTGCCAAGGCGTCCACTCAGGCAAAAATAGTAAAGTTTCGTAGGTAAGGGAAGTATATAGGCAAATCATACATAATTACCCACATCAGGTAAAGATACACTTTTTCCAAGAGCGAAGGCAGAAAGGTGAAAGGAGTAAGTCAGAAACTCAGTTCTTGTTGAGGCTTCGATCATGGATGCCTGCTATACTAAATTCGTAAGTCAAGTTAGAAAAAAGGAATAAACTTGGCATAATTCAAACAGAAAGCTTTCGACACTTGGATTTTCAATGTCACATTGTGTATTCCAGACTTAAACAGCCATTTTAACTAGCAATTGCACATATTGTTTCTATGATATCTAACTTTTTCACTTTACTTTTAGACGAAGTTACCAACATGTCCGAATTCTCAGAAACATTAAACTCATGGAATTTTGAAAATGTTGCCAAAATGACTGTGGCCAAAATGTCCCCAAACCTTTCAAACTTTCGTTACAGAAATATGTCGATCATTTGCGACGTTTCACATAGCCGTTAGTTCACTTCATGTGAAAAGCGATGGAATAACTTCAGTTTATTCGTGTTTTAAATGGCAAAGGAATCCATACTTAATTAACTTAGATAGAACGGATAATTAATTATTTAAAATGTACATTTAACAATTGTTATTAAATATATTACTCAATTGAGCTCAGAATCCAGTCGAAATGGGAACTGACTCTCGTGAAAAGTCCGGGTAGGGGACTTGACCTACAGTTGAATGGCCCAAAAGAAGTAATCCCAACTTGAAAATACTTTGGCATGCTCCTTTCCCTATGTGTGATCATTAGGGCTGAGCCGCTATCCCCGCAACAAAAATTCGGAACATCTCCACCTGCGCAAATCTGTCAAATACAATAGTTCAAATTATTTTAAAATGAGTTAATCGATTAGACTTATTATATATTTAGGACAGGAAATTAACCCAGTACTGGACTGTCTATGAGTGTATTTGTGAATAGGGTGTTAGTGTCAGTAATATGAATATCATATACATATATGTATTTATGTACTACTGTACGTAGTACCTGAGATGCTTTCACTCCGGTTTGGTTGAAATACTGAATAGCACACTCTTCGTTCGGCTTGATCGGGAAGGTCGTAAATTGCATAACGCTGCTGCTCGGGGACGCTTTAAAAATGTCCAGAAGACAACCACTTTAATACTTAATACGTTCAATCTGTAATGGTACCTAGCCTTTCAGGCATTTTCTACACTTACTCCATATTGTTCTGCCCCAGCCAACTGTAGAACTGCGTGTAACGGACTCAAGACGCTTCGGGAAATCCCTCAAATCATAATCCTTAACAAATGGGAGGCAGACGGGCTGGACGTAAACTGACAAATTGTTAGACAATGCCGAGTTAATTATGACTTAACTCATTTCTTAACTAAGTAGTAAAATACTATTTTTAACAATATACTATTAAGTTTAGTACAGTCCAAGCTTACTGTCAAACACGATATCCTTTCGAAGTCGAATTAGAGCTATATCATTTTCAAATTTAGATCCGCGTTTTGCTGCCTCAAAGTCAAAATCCTGATGAGCCACTATATTGTCGATATCAAAGTCCTGGACATAAGAACATCCAATTTCTTCGGAGTTGGAGCAGTCTGGATCATGGCGTAAGTCATGTTCACCCAGTCTGACCTTCACACTGAATTCCATGAAGCCATATTATACACCGTGAAGGAAATAGGCTCATGAAGTTCCTTGACCTTGACTTACGGAGGCCCGTGTCCTTTGTTCCGAATGCACATGGCCGATGTAAGGATGTACCTCTTGCTTATTATTGTACCACCACATAGGAAAGTCAGACCTCCAGAAGTCCCGTCTACAATTAAATAATATTCATTGGATAATCAACTATAAGTGCTCAGCTAACTTGGGAGGAATATATATTATAGGGTTCACTTACTTTGGTATCCCAGGAGAGCGGACCAAGGGAACTGTCCACGAAGCGTTTGATTTCCTTCCGGTTTCCTTCCAGAGTATTGACTCAAGCTCAGGCTGCATTTCTCATAGGACGGGATCTTCCCAAAACTTGGATGCGACCTAAATGAACGGTCTATGTCGAGGGAAAGTGGAAGTGGGGACACGACGGCGGTGTCCTCGTCTACGCTTAACGGTATGTCAACTTCCAGGATATCTTCTAGAGCGCAACACACCTGTTAAAGCACCTTAATAGCTGATCTTAATCACGAGACTTGTATACATGACCTGAGAAACACATTTGCAGGATTCTTTACCGTATTACCTTTGGCTCTTCGAATTCGCATGTTAAGTTGACTAGCTTTCGAAGATTCTTCTTGAGTAATGGCCGGCTCCGAATGAGGTTCAAGAGTGATGAGCAGTACTTGAGCGGAATGCAGTTCCGCTCGTCTCCACCAATTGAGGAGCAAGTTTCTGCAACAGTTACAAATCTATTTAGGTTCCTGAAATAAATGCCAGGCTCGGCTTTTCAAATGTGGTACTAGCTCACCGTCGTCATATTCATATTGGGAATGAGCGTTTGGAGACAAAAACAACCATGCTGACGAAATGAGGAGTATCCAGGGTCCGCCTCCAAAACCGGACATAGTGAAGCACTTAGTATGTAGGCATGTGTTTAATAATCGATGTGTGTTAACTTCAGAACTTGCGTAATCTAACGTAGTTATAGTGGTGCTTTTAATTCCTTAGCTAACTGGCAGAGAGAGGAGTAAGAAAGCCTGACTGGAATTAATTACTCTATGATTCTTTGGGATAGCTAATTCTTTAAATGATGGAAGCCTGCACATAGACCTGGCCATAACATAATATTAAAGGAGTAAGATTTGTTCGAACTCCATCCTTTTGTTTCATTTTTTATTAATATAATTTTCGCCAGACGTAGTTACATACATATGTTGAGGTAATTTTGAAGGAAAACTGCTTATTACTTACTTAATTAGACCCAGCTCGAGTAGCTATCAGCCTTAAACATTCTAAACACTTTACTAGTAATGCTTGCCCTTCCTTACGTAGAATATTACAAGAAATATATGACACTACCATAAATTAGTTTTTAGTACTACGTATGTTGCATATGTATATGACGTATTAAGGTACTATATTGTACATTATCAGGAATTCTTAGTACAGTAAATATGATTTTCTTGGAAAACTTGTTTGCTGAGAATCGCCTCGAGCTCGAAAAAATTAATTAATCAGAAATTGTGCAAGTAAAGAAAACGAGTTTTATTCCGCACCGAGTGAGTGTGTGTGGCTGGCCATGAAGCCAGCAAATATAACAGGGGTCTGACACTGTGGAGTATCTAAATAATATGCTGCATGGAGAATACGGCGTTAATATCAAAACGTCTAAAGGAAAAACGGCATCGCGAAACATGAGATTAGTATTAAGGTTCCATGTTATTGAGGATCCAATCCAGGTATCTCGAGATACGCGTGTACACACCTGTATTTGGAACAGATAAGACGCATCCTATTGGATTTTCTTCATCTTTTAATTTAAAAGAATTTGTAGGTACTACTATTGTAGTTAGTTAAAGGAGGGTCGGCTCTTACCGGGCAGCCCACCGACTCCACACTGCACTGGGCCAAAACTAACAACTCCTAGCTGGAAGAACTTTCCTTCCCCATTCAGAGTAACTGGGAAAACCAATGGACCTTCGGGAAAAAATAAAAACAAATATAAATTTTTAACAAGCTCAGGTTGATATCAAAGTTCAAGCTTTACATCAGAGCTTTGAACCTTTGAATTTAAAGCATCAATTAGAGCCTAGAATAACATTTTGAAACCATACGTTGGTGCCAGATTCAATCTTTAATTTATTTAATGTGCTTAGGAATATTCTATACTGCTTTTAATATAGAACAACTTCAAAACTGGAAAGTATTATATTAGTTTTTTGTTCAAAATACGATTAATACTTACCTCCTGAGTCCCCCTGGATTAAAAACAGTTAATAATACATTAGATAACTTTCCAACTCTTTTTCCAATGAACTTTACTTATGTTAAAGCCTTACCCCACATGAATCCTTCGCTAAACACGACAATTAAAAAAATCATTATTCTTATGTACAAAATGTCAAATACGTACCGTTTAAAAAAAAATGTTATGCTCGAATTGGAATTGGGCTCACCTTTTACTCCTCCGGCACAGATCTGCATTAAACCCAAAATTTATACATGGCATTAAAATAAATATAAACTACTAATTTGCTAGATTTCTTAACTCAGTTATCAATGTTACCTGCTTCTCTGAGATCTCTACACGTTTACTGTAATTATACTGACACTGGTCATTGGAAATCAAGGGGAGCTGGACTTCCTGGAGAATATTGCTTCCCTCGGCCTGGTTCCATTTGGTCCTTCCCCAGCCCGTTACCCAAGCTTTCGTTTTGCTGTCAGCAAATGACGCGTTCCAAGCGCTTAGAATCCCGTACTCTTTTGGAAATGGAAGGCAGACTGGACGGACAGCAAAAGATTCGAAGGAAATGTCACGATTCACACGAATAAGCTCAATGTCACTGAAACCAGGTCAAGGATTACAATTATATATTTCCTTAACCTCAAGTCAGTCGTATTAATAAAACGTGCATTTAAAAAAGTTGGCAAAACTACCTATATACACTTGACTTTTGGCTTACTTTGATTTGTCATCTTTTTGATAGTTTGAGTGAGGAATGACCTTTTCAATAACATAGTCCACAGCCTTGACACAACCTAGGTAAGGACTACAGTCTTCGTCTGTAGAAACATCGTGTTCTCCAACCCGAATTACCACACTGAAATAGTATAAATTTGACACATTTTATTCAGAACTTGAATCCAATGACGTGAAATCATTAGAAAATAGGCCCTTACGGTGTGTATTCATCATCAATCTCTTCCGTGCAATGGCTCGCACTAAGAATATACCGCTTATTGATAATCTGAAGGTTATGAAAATTTGCGGATAAATATCAAAGTTTTTGAAACATGTAAGTGTAGGCAAGGTACACTAAATATACAGTGTTACCGTCCCTCCGCAGTAAAACTCGATTTCATTTGTTTCCAAATCTATGATGGACATTATAGAACATTTGGTTCAAATTAGTATATAGACTATGCTTGTTACAGGTATAAATTAGGAGATAATTTGTTTACTTAAGTAGCCTATACGGGCCATCCATGGCCATCCGAAAGGTGGGGCGTCCTTCCCTCCAACTATGCGATCCGTATTTATAGCATTGCTGCAATCCTGGAATTTTTATTAGATACATATTTAGCCATAGAAACAGGGGTGTAACCAGCATAGGGCTTTAGGGGCTCGAGCCCCCCCCCGCTCCCCCGAAATGTTCACAAAAATAGAATATTTTCACTAATAACCCAAACATTTTCGCCTGCGGCGCGCTTATACATTTATTTCTTAACTATATTCACCACCTTTAGCCTGAAAAGGGCGAAAATTCACGGTTTTCGGTTTTTGACGTTAAATGGCAGAAAATTTTCTCCGGCGCACTTGCGGCCGTCAATACTTTCAGCCCCTCCCGAAACTAAAAGCTAGCTACGCCCCTGCATAGAAATAGCAAACGGACAAAACCGACATTATAATTCGTAACGCAGGATAATAAATGTTTTACCAAAGAATACAAAATGGAAGTGCGATAATTCGGTGGAATAACCTGAATTTCACAGGGTTATGTTTTTACTATTAACGGCTAGTGGATTCATTCACTCTTATTAGATTAGATTTTGAGTAATATTAGTTTTCTACTATGAAATACTTTATTCCGCAGATTCTTATAGTTTTACGCCGAAAAATTAGCATCATGTATGGAAGCAGTAAGCCGCGTACAATTACATACTTAGCCTTTTGGCTACATTACCTTCAGGTGAGGAATAAGATTAAAGTTGGGATGAGCCCCATAGTTGGTGTTGGGATGTCTGTCAATTTGGGATCTGTCATTCGTGTCAATTTGGACACCAGACGGAGGATAGGGTGGCCGAACACTTGTACTCAATGCAGGATTCCTTTGGGCTCCAGAAGGCGAAGGACTAGGCTTGGGTTTTGGCTTGATTTGTTGGACTCCATTAGCCTGACCTCCCTGTCCAGGTCCATGAGAGCCGGTTACTGGTTTCAGCTTATCCTGTGACTGTGTCTGAATACCAGCCCCGCTCCCTTGCCCTGGTACTGGTCCATCTGTTATTTCAGTCACTGGACAGCAAATCTGGAAGCAAAATCAATGCTCAACGAGTGCCAATTTGGTATAAGACGGAATCCATGTTTAACCTTACCTTTGGCACATCCTTATCATAGGCGCAGGTCAGTCTCTGGAGTAGTCTAAGCTTGTCGGGTGTCAGAGGCTCTGATTTTAATAACTCAAGAAATGGTGGACAAACTTCGAATTCGACGCATTTTCCCTCAGTCTCGTGTATTGATAAACAAGGACCTTCTCGAAGTACAATCCAGTTATCACACAATTGAACTTAAAAAGAAAAAAATGTATACAGACGCATATTACTTACGGGAAGACTGAATGAATTCTGGTAAGATGAACAATAACATAAGGACGGTACGAACGAGAGGTTCTGAAATCCTAAAACTGGTCATATTGTGTTTACACTAGTTTTATTGTTTGAAATAGTAATATGAAAAGTTTCATATGAAACTTTTTGAGGCCGGCGACGCAAAATTGCACCTCTTTTATTCGTTTTCTACTTTGTATATAAGTCAGTAGCAGTTGCCGCAGAAATGTATGTTTTAGGGACAGGTATGCTTACAAAGTGCAATTCGGTATTCTGCGACTATCTTGATTATTTATCGCTATTGCTGATGATACAATTCACTGTCCACACTGTGTTATGAACCTTAGTGGCGCTGATATAATGCAAATGCACAGTGCGGAATCCCAGATACATACATGATCAGGATCAGGATTGACGGATTCGCCATTCACATGTATACAAACTACCTTCCAGTAGGTATACACCTTTATTCATCACATAATGTACTCGTGTATGTATTAGGCGGTACTATGTATATGCCATCCTGCGTTAAAAAAAACGGTAACTACTATGTACTCCTTAAACAGATTAATATGGTGTAGGTAAGGGGTAAGGGTTACTAATAGACAAGGATATTACGTTGTGTGCGAAAATTCCCATAATTAAACAGGTTTTGTGAGGAGTCGAGGTTGAAACCTAGGACGAACTTGAAAGGGCATGTCTTCAATATTAATATGAAGTACATAGAAAACAGAAATGGAGTTTACATTTTAACTTTACTAAAAGTAGCCAATTAATGAAATGAAAAAAATAAGCAAAAATGTTATAATTTAGCATAGAAACATTTTAACTATAAATGGTATCGGATTGTCAAAAACGACAATTTGGATAATGCTGAAGGAGGCGGCATATCATTGGTCAGTTTTCAGTTTATATTCTCCGATTTATGTTTAAATTATCTTTGATAACGCTTAATATTTACTGCGTATATAGTTTGTTAAGATATAAGGGTACAGTCCAGTCACAATAGTTAATACGCCGCGCCGGTGACTTTTTGAACTACTGATTCTCTGCAATTGTGTCCAGAATCCACTTGAGATAAGACGTCGTCCGTGCATAGACCCCTGGAAGCCCGCCTAGTGAAAGTAAATATAAAGAGTAGTTTACAAACAAACATTAAATATTTAATCCCACATAGGAGATACATTAGAATAGATGGTGTTGTTCTGCTAACCAGCCCCGCATTGTACGGGCCCAAAGGAGACCACTCCAATTTGAAATATTCGTGGTATGTTCCTGACCGGAGCCGCCAGCATCAATGGCCCTCCGCTGTCGCCTCCTGTTCCCAATACAAATTATGAATTTTCAGTAAAATTAACCGTAGGAGTATAATAATACACATATTTATATAATAATATATATTATTCGAATTTTCAGACCACATGAATCTTGTCCTGCTTCCCCTCCAGCACAGAGCTATTGCAAATATTGTAATGTGAATATTATATGTGGTAATAAAATGAAATAATTATACGTATCAACGTAATTCGTGGTATATGTCAAAATGTCCAATATACCTGTTGACTTGAAATGGTAACTCGGCGATTATACACCATTTGGCACTCCTCATTGGTTTTAAGTGGAAGCGTCACTTCCTGTAGTATTTGGCTTCCTTCAGCTTTGTCTATAATTTCACAAATAAGAAAAATATTGGAACACTTATAAGAAATAAAAATAAACTAGGACTCTGGAACATTGTAATAGTAAAAAAGGAATGCCTTACTCCATTGAGTTCGTCCCCATCCTGAATACATTGGTAAAATGAAAATGAAATAATTAGATCTACTACAAAAATTCTTTATATAATCTTCTTGGCACATGCCTATTTTATCAATGTTATTTACCTGCTACAATTCCTTTCCCTTTCCCTTCCGGAAACTTTTCTAAACCATATTCCAATTCGAAGGGCAGGCACACTGGCTTTATGAACACTAGTTGTGTGTAAGGAATATCAAAATTCACAGTTATTAAAGATCCGTAAGTTTAACCAACATTATGTTGCTTTAAATTATTATAGGGCATTCCTTAAAAACTCACGAGTGTCAAAACTAATCTCACGGTTCAGCCTAACAAGGGCAATGTCATTCTGCTTTGTATTGGAGCTGTATTCCTTGTGAGGTAGGACCTTGTCAATTTTATAGATTTGCGGAGTGGAACACTTCTGAAGCTCCGTATTGCAGTCCAAATCTTTTGACGCATCGTGTTCTCCGAGCCTCACTTCAACCCTACAAAATCGAATGTTGACTTAACGAGAAAAAGTGCGTTGTTGATATTGATATACATTTTATTCTTCCTTACGGAGCGTAATCGTCTTCTACTGAGTCCACACAGTGACTGGCTGTAAGAATGTATCTCTTAGAAATTATCTGCAAATTATGAACATTTTCGGATCAGAAATGAGACGTTTTCACCATTGAAGGCTACGTCCGTAGCTTTTTGGGCCCGTACTACACCCAGAACTGCATTACCGTTCCTCCGCAATAGTAGTCAATTCTATTTGTGTTTGGACCTGCAATTGTGAGACAGGTTAGCTTACATTAGCTCGTAGCTTATCGCTAAACTAAAGGGAATCACCATATACAGTATAATGAGCAAAATATAATAGCATTTTACTCACTTCGATAGCCTATTCTTGCCATGAATGGATATACTCCATGAGATACCTGGAAATATTGCATTTTGGACCAAGATTTTGGACATTATCAGTAAATGTCTCTTTGCATTGAGGAAAACAGTTTTTTTTAAGTTACGTTTTTGCCACCAATGATCCGTTCCTGTCCAATGCCAATCCCGCATTCTTTAATTCTCGGCAAATGGCTGAATCCGGGATGCGATGTTAGGTTAATTTCGTCTTTCGTTTGAAACGGTCTTGGAGTAGTTGAAGGTTCATTCGTTGTTACTTGTACATGGATTTCGGGAATCGGTGCAGTCGTGGACGGTTGAGTGATATGCTTGATTGGACAACATACCTGAACCATGCGTCAAGTTATAATGCTTTGAAAACAGGGAATCGGGTAATAGTACAGATATAACCAGTAAATACGACTTCTTAATATGTATTCTCCACCCACCTTAGGGTCCGAAGTGTCAAAACCGCAGGTGAGTTTCTGTAAATGCCGCAGCTGGAGCGGGGTTGGGTTATTTTGAAGGATCTCTAGTAGCGGAGTGCACAGTTTAATTGACACACAGTTCCCAACTTGCCGATTGTACGATCTACATTGTTCTAATTTACAAAAGGAATTAACATTATTACATAATATAGTTTTCTTTTAGACTAAAAGGTCTTAGGGAATGTGCATAAAATCTTGTCCGTCTGTCCGACACGCTTGAAATTGCTGCACATAATTCATGTGTTTGGGACTGAGTATTACAAATTATATGAAATTCCTGATGACAATTCTAACTTACGTGCAAATGTATATGATCCAATAATTATTAGTAGAAGAACATAGCTGATAGTGTTTGTTGATAGACTCCTCCATTTTTGGACTCCACGTGCCATTGATAGTTCCTTATCTGTTTAAACTCAAGCTTATGTGTGAGTTATACAACTTAAAACAATATACAATGTGTGGGTTATACTGATTAAAACAATATACAAGAAGCTAACACTATTAAAGTATTTAGGTGTAAATACGTAATAATTAAACCTTAAAGAGTTAAATTCTAAATAAAGTTTTTGCACTAAATATAAAGAAACATTGAATTTCTCTACCAAAACTCTAACTCACTTTTAAATTGGTATCTTAGTATTGGTAACTTATAATTCTAAAGAGATGTATACAGTAGTGAGGTGAATAGGAATGTAATATCACAATGCGCAAGTAAAGTAATCTCGAGGTCTGGCAATAGAAAGATGTTCAACTGGTACCTACTACTACAGTATATAAATACTCTCTATCCTTTTACCCTACGTATTGTAAAGACTGACTATGACTTTTCACATGCAATACTAAGCAAATTCAAGTCATGTCAGAAATTAGAATAGCAAGTAATTGTACAAGACAGAGCTAAACAAATCCAAATATGTGTACACATTATTAACTTGCCCTACTACCTACTACTGTTGTATCGTATCCTCTGTCTGAAACACTAAACGCTTGACCTTAGTGGATTTAACTAATATGTACTAGTCCACTTTGTAGTGTTGCAAATAGCAAAATAGTATTGATCTCCCAACAATTACCACTCTAAAGACTTACACCGCAAACATTCTGTATTAGAGAGAGGGACTAACATCAATGCGGGAAATGCCCTACTCGACTGGAGCGCAGGAAAATAATTGACGCAATAGTGAAGTTTAATTGTGCTAAACCCAAACCCACGCGAAGGCACACATACCTTCATATCATAAATACATATAAATTGGAAACCCACTCACCTCGTGCTCATCATTGACGTATAACAAGCTGTGGGAACTGGGAACCTCCGCCGAGCAAATGAGAATTCTTAACTTTATACACCAGGTATTTCTATATTGTTGTAAATATGGCTCTGAATTGTTTACTGACGTTTCACTGTAACTCAATTTTATGTACATAGCAAGAGGACCTAACAGAGTAGAGCAGTTCTACATAGTGGCTATCGGTCATGAAAATTGGCTACGCCTTAAAACATATTTTAGTCACAATTCAGCATGTGAATGTGATTGCCTGGTCACTTTCGTACAACTTTTCATAGGTATGTATACATATAATGTAGTTCATTCACAAAATCAGAATTAACTCTTTGGATGGGAAATGGGGATGGGGAATTGTACGAAAACCGGTTTTCAAATATATAGCTACAGAATACGAAGGAAATATTGGACAGAGGAAGTGACTTAATTTATGTGGTTGCGTAGTTTGAAAGTAGTTAGGGGGACGAGAGCGCTCCCTCCTGACCATTACTCAAATCACGAGACCATAGTCTGGGATTTCTAAACCGTTGGCGTTGGCCAGTCTACTCTACATGGACATGGACTGACTAAAATCCATCGACCTCCACCGACGCAAACCTCCACTGACCGGTATAGCCGGACATTTATGAGTTTGGATTTGGTTACACCAACTATAATTTAAGTTAGGTTAGGTTACCACGTTCCTAGCGAAGAATTCGTTTACTAACTGAACGGTCGGCGGTTAGTTTGGTGCTATTCAGAATGGCCAACATAGACATTAGAATTAGACGTTGCGTTAGTGCAAGTTGTTGGTGGAGGATTGATTTTAGTCAGACCGAATCTATCTACATACATCTACATCTTTAATGTTTTATCATTTATGAATTCGAATTCCAATTCGAATTGCCGGTTCGGACACTACTGTTTTAGTGAATAATTCTAATTGAATTAACACAACCAGTTAAATTATATTCTAAGTGTTGAGACTCCACACCTTAAAAAAAGTACAGTCTTCGGAAGAGGAACAAACATGGATACTGGAGCAGGTGTCATGACTGGAGGTACAGTTAATTTAAAAAAAAGTAAATACCTACTTAATTAAATTGAATATTTTACTTCGTATCTCGTGAACTAACCGAAAGGAGGAAGAATTAAGGGAGCCGGTACCCTGTACTCTTGTGGGTGTAACTCACTGAGTCTTTCCTCCCGTTTCTCTCTCGGCCAGACTCAGTGGGTTGCAATAGTATGTATT
>JAQFZY010002254.1:0-12325 GCA_034696285.1 Hypogastrura burkilli
AATGGCACGCGTACGCTAGAAATGTTTAGAAAATGTAGTTGCTGATTCCGCGTTAACGCGGGGCTTGTTGGCTAGTTGTAACATAATTCTCCCGGTGATTTGTAAATATTGACGCTTTGGGATTGATGAAGGCTAACTCCATTTGTCGATTTAAAAATACGTTTCTGCATTTAAATTACATTGCTGATTATTTAGTTGAACCTTCTGAACGGAGCAAACTAAGCTAACAACTTAAGCCTAAGCCTGACTTAACCTAAAACTTGGCCTCCTACCAAGCAAAAAAAAAATAGTAATAAATTCCAATACAAAAAGCATAATGTTGGTCCATACCTTTTAATATTTAATTTTTCGGATTTTATGCCATTAGAATGGGCATAAAGGTGAAAGCGAGCCTTCCCTATGGAGGATCCGCCTCTCTTTTAATTTTAATCCCGGAGCCGGGAGTCCGTTGATTAGGCGGAGCGTGAGACTGAGAGGGAAATCATGTTGGTGGGGTTCGTGACAAAAATCCTTGATGAGTCCGCCCCAAACTTCTTTCTCCTTTTCCTCAAAAGTTTCGAGGCCTAATGTGAGATGATGGCTTGACGTTTGGGAGCTCAGGATTTCTCTAATTCCGGCTCCCTTAACTTTCTTAAAAAGCCCCTTCCTCCCATAAGAAGGGAACGTGAGAGGTAAAGTGAATAATTAACAGGCTCCTCAGCTCACTCAACTAAACTTGTCATTCTGGGCCTCAAGCAGGGTTCTGCGGAGCTCTGCCACTGGCCTCTAGCTCCTTCCACGACGCCCTACTTAGCCTAATCAAAGGAACTTTCCGCCATCCGCATCCATGAGAACCCGGATCATGTCAACCACGAATATCCGGGCCTCAAGATTACTTCACTAAGTCCGTGCTTAGAGCCAAGGGTCTCCTCGTCTCTTCGTATGGAGATCAAAGGGCTCTGGCTGGGCCAAGGATCACTAAAATTACTTTTAGGCACAATATGGGCCGAAGCACGGGCTTTTGATGTTCCCAAAAGAAAGTAGCATTTTAGATGGGATGATGAAATGGAATATGGAAATTTGGTTAAATTAAAATTCTGAAAATGGAAATTGCGTAATGAATGTACAATCAAAAATGTAAGAATATGCTTAAAAAGACGCTACCATACCTTACGTATGCCTACAATTTTGAACTCCAGATCCCTACAGGCAGACACTGTAGACTACCCGGGGTGTTTCTTTTACTGTCAGGAAGTCAATGTCCTGTGAAAACGGGAGCCTGGGACTGGACAGCCGGACATTCCAGAAGAGAGGTTCTTTCTTGGCAGGGATTTCATATTTTAGACCAAAATAGAGTGTCTTCCTTGGGTCCTCCATAAAGTTCTGAAAACTAAATAAGTAAAGAGGCTCTCCCGGACGTCCCCCGGTTATATCGTAGATCATGGATTACATTATACACTGTACCTACTATGTACGAGCCTCGTGGTGTCCTTATCAAGCCGAACTAAGTCCCCCCAACCCCTTTTCTCACACTCCCCGGCCCCGGCCCCATAAACTTTATACTTTTCTACCATAGTAGACTAAATGGATGTCGGCGGAGGAGGGAGTAAAATGAGGAATAGGTCTCTGCGGATATTGCATTACCTAACATCGTCCCTAGCACCAAGGAAGGAGTCAAGTAGGAGGAGAGGCTGGAACATAAACTTTCTCCCCGCTTTCCCTTTCATTGGTCACCAAAGTCCGAGCCCTGCTGGACTTTTACTATATCTTCATTTTTTGTCTCCATATCTTCCAATCTTGGTTTATTGACTCCGGCTCGGGGTAGAGAAAACAAATTTATGAAAGCTCCGGCGGAAATATGCTGGGCTCGGCAAAAAATAATATAAAAATCTAGGCCACTCAATACGCATCCCATATTGCGAAAGGCCTTTGACAAAAGTGGATGGGTTGGCCTGAATTTATTTATAATAAATATGGAGCCCTGCCGATAAAAGGGGCATTCATGCAAAAACGGTAAAATCCAAAGGTTCCCTCTGAGCTACATACTCTCCGTCGTAGTATAGGAAAGGGAGGGATCCGCTGTACTAATTCCAATTAAAAGTTTCCACTCAGAGAGAGAATACAATTGTCAGCAATAGTGGGGGGCTCCCCTTACTCTACCATTGATCAGCCCAGTAATAAAGAGGCCCAAATTACTCAAATAATGTTCAGGCCAGATCCACATCGAAAGCATAAAAGTTCGGGATCATAACTTGTGACATTGTTCTCGTAGGCGTACAAAGATCCGAATCATCAAAATTGGACCTAAGTAATCACCTAATCAACTATGGCGTGGCTACAGTACGCTATCGCTATTCACTATGTACCTAAGCCTACCTAAGCCGCAGTATATTTTTACGAAAAGGTGGCAGAACTTAACCAAACTAAAAGAAAATGAAAACTTCTAATTAATTTTACATTTTCTATTATTATTATTCTATTTTGCATTAGACGGCAAAACGAGGCATGCAAAAATTATATGAATACTCTCTTTCTCTTTGTATGTATTAAATGGGGATACTCGCATTCGCATATATGTATTCTGGAACTTCCAGTCACCGAGAATCGTGTGAACTGAATAGGCAGAAAACAATGGAGCGGCCCATTCATAAGCTAAAAATAGTTCACTAACGAGTTTAGTCATCTTTCCGCAAAATCCAGTTTTGTGGCTTAAGTTGCAGAGTTGGGGTTCATCATGGGAGTTGATGTGCGTGTCAGAACTCAGGAATGAGAGCTCTCAAAGCTTTCGGTTCTCACTGGACTCAAAGGAAGAGTTTAATACAATATAATGAAATGAATAGCACACAGTCGCCTACAATTTTGAAACGGAGCTTTTATTTCATTAAAACGGGACCCTTTCCTCGTTTCACAATGGACAATGGACAGGTGAAGGCAAGTTTTGTTAGCCTCAAATATTTAATATTGCTACGCGAAGCTACCTGTGCCTCATAATATTATCTAGCAGTTAGTCCATAGTTGACCGGCTTAATTTTCTCCGACTTGCTCACCGCCTACACCATTCGTAAAATTTCCGTTTAGGTGATCATGTAAATTTTGATGTGCGGTTGAGACAGTTAGTGTTTTCAGGTCTGACAAGGAGGATTACAACTTAGTTCTGTGTTTTTTAATTGTTTTAAAAATGAGCAGCATTCTACTGCTAATAATCGGTTTGGCTGCGGGGGCTTCAGGGTTAAAGAAATTCGACGTCGAGCCATACATTAATCAGTTGGAAGAACGGCTGGAGAGCCTCGCCATGCCGGATCCGGACATTGTGGAAGAATTCGTCCGAGAACTGCAAGCCACTTGTAACACCAACCGGACCATTGACCTAACAATGATGGTAATCCTCTTGTAGATGACGTAATATTAAGTCCAAGCCGACCCCTTATCTGTCATCTAGCAAAACATGAGTTCCTGCATGGAGAGCCTGTTTAATGGGACTGACCTGGCGACTGAGATCCGGGAGTCTGTTCCCAAAGGTGACTTGGACGTTGTTTTTCGGAACCTCTGCCTCAAGTGGCCCGACATGAAGGCCTGCATGGAGGATGGGTTCGAAGTCATTGGGGATTGTTGGGGTCAAGGGCTTCAGAGCCAGGTCGTGCGCGGGATGGACACGGCCGTAGGCTTCTTCTGTGGAGCTGAGAATGACGGGGCCAGAGTCGCATGTACGGGCTTCTTTTGCAATTTATTCAATTAAGTCTGTTTTGAACTTAATTTATTTCTTCAAAGTAACTGCAATATCAATAACTTACTAATTATCACAGTTCCTGTACTGAAGTGATTTTCCTATTCCTTTTGTACGTTTAATACCAGTATTTAATTGTAGATGCTGCAATAGAAATGCAAGTATTTATGTAGCCATAAAAGTATGGACTTTAGCCCAAAACAAAGTATCAAAATAAGTAAATCTCGATGTTACCAAAAAATATTACCTGCTGCTCGGATATGGAATATGAATCGTGTATGAATCCCGTATAAATGTAAAATATTTGTGAAGATCTGTATTCGCATAATCGCATATATTTTGTTTTGGTTTACAGTGTATATTTTCAGGGCAGCACTACTATAAATTTATTTATTTACATACTACTTCAGTCACTTGAATAAAAGGCTTCTTGTAGAATATTTAGATGCTGAATTGATGCTGAAACCATTTTTAATTTTTATATTCATATAGTATTTATTGCTGAGGACGGAATGGCTTGCCTAGAAAAATACGGCCGAAGCGTTGGAGAGTGTCTCACTAGTGAAGCGGTAGAGAATGATCTGGAGGACGTCTGCGAGTACGTCCACTAAAAATAATTGTTTAAATTAGCGAAATTATTTTCCGATTAGCTTAGCTGAAGAATGGCTTGCAATGACAAACCATCGTTTCTACGTACCTTTTCTTGTTGGAGTGTTTGGTAAAATAATACCTGTATGAAAGTTGTAGGTCTGAAGACGATGTTATAAGCAAATCAGAATTGTTTAAACAGCGTAGAAGTAAGTTTTTGCAGTAGTCTGAACAGTAGGAAAAAGTTTGATACACTATATATAGCCTCCTGGAAAATCTGCACCACTGTCTGCCCATTCTCAAGAACTGCACGAACGTGACGCCAGAAAATCTAATAAGCTCCATGGTGGCCCAAGTTGGGAAAGTCCTGGAATGTCCTCCGCCCAAAAAAACCATACAACCCAATAGTGCTGGACACGCAATGAAGGTCAGGAACCTATTTCCAGGCCAGGTCAATTTTCTAGCAGCAGCTGTAGTTCCACTTACTCCCCTGTATTTATACCACGTAGGATCTACGGACTGCTCTGACCCAACTAGTAGAAGGAGCTCGGCCCTTGCTCAACTTTAGCGAGGCCTTGGAGAGCTTTAGAACGGAGTGTGGACGCCAGAACATTGAAATTGATTTCGAAGAAATCGTAATACGCATTTATACAATATTTCAGTTTTCTGGCGAATGCGAACTTTCGTAATATATATCTAGATAGCAGCAACGGAAAACTGCACAGGCCTGACCATGCTGCCAAATGACATTTCAAGCGTTCGTCAACTGAGACCTTCGAGAGTCTGTCACTTTGTTCTACAGGCAGCGGAATGCATAGAGCCCTACCGAGACCTGCTCCTTAATTGTTCAGCGGAGGCACATGTTGCTTTAAATCTTGCCGAAGAAATGTGCAAGAATAATGGAGCAGTCTTAGATGGTGCGTAGTGCGTATATTGCGTATACCTATATACAGAGACCGAACAAATGCGTCACGATGAGCCTCATTTAATCTTCGGAATTGTTTCATTTTTAAGGAATATTCGGAAGTGTTAGGCGAGATTGTTCCCAGCGGCGTACTGCTGTCAGGAACTTCCTCCATTGTTCCGACAAGTATTCTAAGCATGGAGAAACCAAAGTTTCTTTATACGCAGATAAATTGCGAACTAATTTCTGTGGGTAAGCTTAAAGAGTTTCCCAATTTATTATAGTAGGCAGCATTTACCAAATTACCAATTTACAGAACCGCCTCGGTCCTGAAACACTGCGTGGTTGAAATGCTGTCCAAGTGCCGGAAGCAAAACGCTTTCAAGCGAACTAATCAATTGCTAACAGAGGCTGAGGAGCGGAATGGGGCTCTAAAAGACTGTCTGAATACGCTTCCAGCTCCAGCGCGGGTTGGAAGCAATACTAATACTGGGACTACTGCATCTGCTAAGGGCACTGACTCATTGATGCTTACTCTGATAATGATTACTTTACACTTCTTTTACCTGAATTTGTAGATATTTTTAGCAAAAAAGTTGTTAAGTTTTGACTATTTTTGGGAAAAATATTTTTCTTGATGAATTTGTAGATATTTTCATGAGAATCTTGTTCATGAATTTGTACACTTTTAGAGAAATTATGCTTCTCGATAAATTTGTACATTGCTTTGGAAATACAGTATTGGTTAGACTGTAGATATATTCGCAAAAAATGTGTTCCTGAATGTACGAATATAATTGGGAAATTGTTCTTGTTGAATTTGTAAATATTTTATGCGCATATAAATATTTTGGCAAAATTGTTCTTTGTCTGTGTTGATATTTTGCAGAAATGATAGTGTAAAAGATCCCATGGAGTTGTTTTTTCATGTTGAATGAATGTAGACATTTCTACAAGGAATATATACTATTTTGCACGGCGTCTGCCTCCGCATACGGCCCCAATAAAAATCATGGGCCCTCCTCTGCCGAGGCGTGAAATGCCTTGGTGAACGTGCCTAATGAGAACTTCATTAAGGGTTCTATAGCCTTAGATTAGATTGTGGCTCTGATAAAAGAGAGGAAATGGAAGTTGGGAGGGGAATGAAAACTCAATTAATTAAGTCCTTAAGGTAGTCCAGGGCCAAATATCTCTTTTTATCTCCTGGCAGGCCCCAGCAGCGCCTTCCAGCATTGTTGAAGTTTCTTGAGACTGGGAATCGGGAAACTTTGGTCTCAGTCGGGATCCAAATGAAATTAAATGAACCGAATTCCACAACTTCCCTTCCCGGCTCCTCTCTCAACAAAACATTTTCTATTAGCCAACAATTGTCTTTGAAGTTCTGCAGGCTGGAAAATAGGCTTCCGCCGCTCGGTCCTCTTACGAGCTATTCTCAGAATTGACAACTTCCGCCAGCCCAAGGAGTCGGACTCCTCGGAAAACACTTTAATTTCCTTAAATTCATAACTTAATTAAAATCGTGCATAGAGAATATTAGCGCTTGGTGGAAGGGAGTGTACGTCGTATAGAGTACATCGTATAGTGTACGTGCTACACGTCCAGACAATCATCCACCTGTTAATTAATTTAAAAGTCATATTGATGTGACTAACTGTTACAGAACTTTAAACGACATTGGGTAACATAATTTCAATTTAATACTACTACTGCAAAACATGCCTAAATATTCTGGTACCTACTGGAACCTGATTTGAAAACCAAATTTTGAAGTAGCTACGGAATCTGACTTTGACGCGACGAATTATACCCACTAAGAGTCCATAATCCTAATTCTTCGTTTTAATGCCTAAGGGTGATTTGAACTTTGAACGGGATAGGATTCCTACTGAGCTTGTCCATACACTCATCGCCTGGCATGCCGCTCTTGGGGTCAACTCCGAAGTTAAACTGCTGGACCAGTGAGGTCAGAACCATTAGCAATGCAGACTTGGCAATAGACTCCCCAATGCAGTTCCGCCTCCCTAATAGAATACCGAATAAGATCACATCATCAATTAAATGAATAGAGGGATATAAGTTAATTCAATTCCTTTGCTACCAATTCCAAATGATAGGATTTTCTCAGTGTTAATAAGCTCTCCTTCTGGGCTCAGGAATCGTTCTGGCTTCAAAATATCCGGCTCCGCCCATACTTCTTCGTCCATGTTAGCACTCCAGTAATTCGGAATTACGAGAGTTCCCTGCGTTATGGAAAATTGGCTAAATTTTAGATTATTTTTGGGTGCAGTATTCCACAGCCCACAGCCTTACCTTTGGAATATCAAAATCATACAGCTTGCAGCCTGTGTACGTCTTTCGTGGAAGCATCGGAAGGACGTTCGATATTCTGTTAAAAATATTCTGGGTTAGTTATAACTTCTTTTAATTTGCTCATACAGAACTAAATGGCAATATAGATGAACCTTAGCAGCTCGAACATCACAGCTTGACTGTACTTCAGCCTGTTAAAAATTGCACGTAAATAGAAAATGGAAGAATAAGTTAGTACACGACTGTCACTTAAACTGCAAATTATTATAATTGAGAACGACAGCTCACAATGGCCTGTCATCAATCGTGACCCATCTGTTACTTCCAATCACATGATCAATTTCTTCCTGCATTTTAGCCTGCACGGCCGGATACTGGACAAGGTAGCGGACAGCAAAGTGAATGAGGTGGGACTGTGTGTCATTTCCAGCTAAGACGAGGTCCTGGAGAATACCCACCAAATTTGGAACTATTTAATAAAAAAGTGTAAATTAATAAAGAAACCATGATTTTGTAATTCTCCATTTCTGGAGCACTCACTTGTAAATATCGTTTCAAACCCTTTGGAATCTGTATTAAATCCCTCACTCTCAATGAGGTGCAAGAAGGACTCTATGAAGTTTCCAGGGGCTGTTTTATACGTCTCTTGTTTTCTCCAACCCTCAATAAGGTCCTAATGTATCAGATGCCTTTATTTTCTTGACTCCTGTTGCAAGATATGGAATTCTGCTCGTACCTGCATAAACGCAAGGAACTCCATGTTGACCTCATGATGCTTCGCGAAGCCTGAGAGCTCTGGAGCCAGCTCAAATAATACAGGGAAGAGGCCCGCAATTCCGCCGCCAATCTGACCAGACTCTGCATAGTCACGGCTGATCCTCGTTAGTTGGACCATTGTTGGATGTCCATGCTCGAATCGGGTCCCAGTAATCAGGACCAAGGTCGTATTAAGGAATATATTATGGAACTGAAGGTCAATCTCGAATACATTGTTTCCATCATTGATCTGAGCCCGGAGCTCATCAGAAAATACTCTAATTTCTTCCAGGGTCAGATTCTCCATTGTGCTCTGCTTCGCGAAGCCGTACTCTTTGAGGAGCCGGTAGGTCAGGCGGCGGGTTTCGACCCAGTGATCATCCTGAGAGAATGCAATTCCTGGAAATGACATTGAAGGGCAAAAAAGGCCAGCGGATACATAAAATGGTTGTCTGTCTAGAGACGTTATGTCTATCCAGGCTTCGTGTATCTTTATCTATAGTACGTATTACGTATGGACTAGCTTGGCTCGGTTTACTCATTACGTCGTAAGTATATGTATACATATGATACTCTAAGTATACAGGCTGTTCATGAATCGGGTAACTTGCTAGTATTGTTATACCATCGTTTCCTTCTTTTTTTGTGCATATTTCTCCTTACCATGAGGCAGTCCGTTCGTCTTATCCAGCAACCACTTGTCATCCAATCGATTTATGAAGTCAGGGCTGGTTTGCATGTCCTTGATGGCTGTATATCCACTTACGACCACTAAATCGTGTGAGGTTTACAACGACAATATTTTGACCTTCAGAGTCTGCAAACTTACTACATTGGAAATTGGAACTTGGAAGGCGTCTGAATTCAGTGTTGTCTAATACCTGCATTTACTGCCCCGAGCTTTACAGTCATCACATTCCCATGCTTCTTGGCCAACTTTTGGAAGGCAACAAAGGGCCTTTTATGGTCAACTAAGGCCACTTGAACTGCTGACCCAATAATTGGGAAGGACCACGGACCTAAGCATAAGCAAGAACACCGTAAATAATTCGATTATTGCTTACTCATATTTAAAGTCTCACCAATTAGTTCGGGATCTCACCAAATAAGTCAGATTCCATAAACAGTGAGTTAAGCACTCACTTGAGATCACTGGTTTTGAAATCTGGTTTCTCTGGGGAGGGATTCCGAAATAATTTTTGAGGTTTTAAATGGTCCGGATTATTGTTATACAATATTTAAAAAATATAAGCAGCTGCATAAGGATTTGCAAGAAAATAAGTCAATTTACACACCTGGTGGTAGGTTGACGCTTTTTTTTCCTCTTGATCTAGAACCATAAAGGGCTATTGTTCCAAAGAACACGATTACAAAAATTAAGGCGTCTAACATGATGTCAACCCTCACGGCTCTCCCGTCACTGGATGCAGCAACACAGCGATCGAAAAGCTTAAAATCGAGAATCTGCTCCTTTGCCTTTAGACTTTACATAAGCCCCGGAGCTTTAATATTTGTATTTGTGCAGATAAAGTCCAGAGATCTTACTCTATCTCTATTATATCATCGTGTTAGACTCAACTTTAACAAAGAATGCGTACATGTACGTAAGCGTGTTAGGTAGTCGGACAATAGCTCCGTCTACAGCTGAAGGTTATCTTTCCAGTTTATAGTGTTTTACAACATTTAATTTTTTTTGGATAGTAACGAGCAACGAGTTTTAGAGCGATAAAGAAATCGGCACTATTGTGTCTGCATTACTATGTTCAATGTTTACGTAATTATATCCTGTACAGCAATTATTCAGTATGCCAGAGTCAGTTTTCTCAAGCTTATCAGGAAGATTTATGAATGGAACAGAAAGGGTGCGTTTTCATTCTTCGAAGACATAAATATCTTACTATATTAATCATTACATACCAATTATATTTAAGCCTTGTAATTAATACTGCAAGAAGCATTTCAGATATTATTTATTGAAACCAAGAACTTCGACATTGGGCGATAAGTTTGAAGGATTAATATTTATAGAATTTATAGAATTTATTTATTAATACAAAATTGTAATCCGAATCGCCTAAACATTAACCCTAAGTTAATGCCTAAGAGTGACTTGAACTTTGAACGGGACTGGATTCCTAGTAAAGTGGTTCATACACTCATCCCCTGGCATGCCGCTCTTGGGGTCAACTCCGAAGTGAAACTGCTGGACCAGTGAGGTCAGAACCATTAGCAATGCAGATTTGGCAATGGACTCCCCAATGCAGTTCCGCCTCCCTGATGGAATAACGAATTAGATCCGCATTATCAATTAAATTAATAGATGGATATTCAGTTCTTTTGCTACCTATTCCAAATGATATGATTTTCTCAGTGTTAATAAGCTCTCCGTCTGGGCTCAGGAATCGCTCTGGCTTCAAAACGTTCGGCTCCGCCCATACTTTTTCGTCCATGTTGGCACTCCAATAGTTCGGAATTACGAGAGTTCCCTGAGTTACGGATTTGCTGAATTTTAGAAATATTTTCGGCTGTGGTAGGCCACAGCCACTGTAGTAGACAGTACTAGCCTTACCTTTGGAATATCAAAATCATACAGCTTGCAGCTTGTGTACGCCTTTCGTGGAAGCATCGGAAGGACGTTAGATATTCTGTTTAATATTTTCTGGGTTAGTTATAACTTCTTTTAATTTGCATATACGCTTAATTTATACGTCAATAAAAATGAACCTTAGCAGCTCGAACAACACAGCTTGACTGTACTTCAGCCTGTTAAAAATTCCACGCAAATATAAAACGTTAGAATAAGTACGTACACGACAGTCACCTAAGCTACAAATAATCATAATTGAGTACGGCAGCTCACATTGGCCTGTCATCAATCGTGACCCATCTGTTACTTCCAATCACGTGATCAATTTCTTCCTGCATTTTAGCCTGCACGGCGGGATACTGGACAAGGTAGCGGATAGCAAAGTTCATGAGGTGGGACTGTGTGTCATTTCCAGCTAGGACGAGGTCCTGGATGATGCCCACCAAATTGGGAACTATTTAATAAAAATTGTTTAATTTAAAAAAAATAATAAAATATGATTTTGTAATTCACCATTTTTGGAGGACTCACTTGTAAATGGCGTTTCAAACCCTTTCGAATTTGCATCAAATCCCTCCTTCTCAATGAGGTGCAGGAAGGACTCTATGAAGTTTCCGGGGGCTGTTTTGTACGTCCCTTGTTTTCTCCAGCCTTCAATGAGATCCTATTTATTACAAACATAATATTATTGCTCCCCATAAATATATACTTCAGCCAAATCATAAAAGTCAGGTGACCAGATACCTATAGATGCTGGGTACATTAACAACCGATTATATTTCAAAGCCTGACCTGCGACCTGAGTCACATTGTTTGCTGAGATGCGCATATCAGGTCTTACCTCCATAAAGTAAAGCAACTCCATATTGACCTTGTGATGCTTAGTGAAGCCTGAGAAATCTGGAACGAGCTCAATCATTCCAGGGAACATACCTAAAAGTTTATTTAGAATTTAGCTATACCATCATTGCAAAACGACTGTTATTCTGAATTTGGAAAATTGTCACCCGCCCGCAATTCCGCCTGCTATCTGAGCAGACCCTGCATAGTCTCGGCTTATCCTCGTTAGTTGGACCATTGTTGGATGTCCATGCTCGAATCGGGTCCCGTTCATCAGGACGAAGGACGTATTAAGGAATATATTATGGAACTGAAGGTCAATCTCAAAAACATTGTTCCCATCCTTGATCTGGGCCCGAAGCTCATCTGAAAATACTCTAATTTCTTCAAGAGTCAGATTCTCCATTGTGCTCTGTTTTGTAAATCCGTACTCTTTGAGGAGCCGGTAGGTTAGGCGGCGGGTTTCCACCCAGTGATCACCCTGTGAGAATACAAGGCCTGGGAAAAACATTGAACGGTAAAATTTGCGCAACTAGTTCATAGTTAATGTTTTCCAGGACTTATTGTAAAGATATACATAGTTCCGATTTATTGTTGAGATATTTGCCTTACCATACGGCAAATCGTTCGTCTTATC
>JAQFZY010002255.1:0-12325 GCA_034696285.1 Hypogastrura burkilli
ATGCATGATTGTCGGAACGACTCAGTCAATTTATATAATCAGTTCGGGATCCGGCTCAACAATATTTTTGACACGCAGTCGGCCCACATAGTTATTGAGACTGCTGCTGGGCACAAGGTCAAGAATATCAGTCTTAACAACCTCTGTGAATCATACAATATTGAGATTAATCATTACAAGGATAAAGTAAAGGTAAGGATTCGGAGATTTCAATAATCGGGCATTCAAGCACTGCTAATTTGAGCTTAAATATTTGTCTAGTCGGTCTACAGACATGACCCACGGTACTGGCTCCGAAGGCCCCTCACGCTCCAAATGCAGTCCTACGCCGCGAGCGACGTGATCACGCTCATCAAGCTCTATCCCCTCCTCAAAGACAGCGTGGAGAGCTCTGACCTCTTTGTCGAGCTCTGCTTTGAGCAGGTCAATGCACATATTAGCCCAGAAGAGATTAAGGCCCGGCGCCGGCTCCGGAAGAACGAGGGTGACATCAAGGAGCTCCAGAAGAAGCTAGACTCCTGCGGAGACCTCACCAGGCTCGTCCTAAGTAATCGGGAAGTCCGCCTAATTAAGTAAGTTGAATTAAACGGATGTACAAGTACTTTGCTTTAACCTGGAGAAAACTCACTTTCACCACCTTTCCTTAAAATGTTTTGTAGGCACATGGCTCTGCCAGACTCAACGCTCGACCAGCTGTCAAATTCCCTGAAAGTGGCCAAGAAGCTCCAGAAGAATCAGCTCTCGGACTCGTCGTCCGAGTCCAATCTGACGAGCCTCGAGAATAACGGAGTGGAGAGCCTCGAGTACAGTCCAATCCCTTGTACCACCACGGAGAAAATCAATAGCATTGAGCGCCTCATTGATACGATCATTGTGAATCCGATTCAATCCAAGGTGGACGCCACGACCCAGACCCTGTCAACAGGAGACATCATCCTGTCCCGGGTCTGGGAAGGGAATTGAGGCTCCGAAATTAATAGACTTGATCGATTCTAGCTCCATTTAATTGTCGCACTAAATCCTGGACTATGGCCTTGACTAGCTTGGAATAATATGATTTTGTAAGTTAGGTTGTACATACTGCGTACGTATTTGAATAAGAAGCTACAATATGGGCCAGGGATGGGCGAGTACCATTGCACTGAAAATTATAGAAGCAGTTGAATTCGAAGGAGGCAATTCAAAAAATAGAGAATTGTGTGTATTGATTCAATGATTAGCTCAAAATACGAAGAGGCGTCACTTTGCAATGTAACTACATCACTGAAAGCACACGAAGTTGGCCCATCCCTGAAACCCAGTAACTCACAAGTGCTAATACGAGAATCACGTAACAAGTTGCCTATTTATTGAAGTTTTAAAAATACTTGATGTTGTCGTAAAGTGCTATTGCTTTAAATTTTAACACGCTAAAATTAAGTTGTAATGTTTTAATAATGACTCTCAAAACGAACTAGTATTGCCTTTTACAAAAAGACTCGACGTCGCATGTCCTCCTTCGTTTTTAGGACCCAAAATATTTGTATGTACTAATATTTAAAAAATCAATTCTATTCTATCGGTAGTTAGAATAGTCGGATCAACTCGCTAAGGCTAATACTTAATTTTTACTGGCAGAATACACACGTTTTAAAAGATTAGTATAACAAGTTAGCAGGAACAGTTTTTTGGTTAAGGTTAGCTGTAAAATCACTACCAAGTACTAATTCCATGATTATATCGAACTGTCACTTCGTCGAACTCACTCACTATGTCGAAAGTTTTGAATTTCGAATCGTACCTAACCTAACCTAATTTAACTAACCTAACCTAGCCTCACCTGACCTTAAAAACGATTCGTCATTCAAAACTTTCTACGCACTTGAGTTCGACATTCGGGAGTTCGACAATGAAGTGGAACCTACTAATTCATGTGACTCCGATGTAAGTGGACACTTTTGCTGTTCTAATCTAAATATTCCGTTATTTCTGCCATGAAGATACTAGCCAATTTAGAATACAAAACGACGCGAGATTCACAGAATAAAAGACACTCGGCAAGTGCTGTCGTAAATTGGAACCAACCTTGTTGGCTAGTTGCAATTCAGGGACCAGTCCAGTTTATTACCTACCAAACTACCAATCAGTGAACCAACAAAAATTTATGTGTATTTTAAAGTTAAATCTCAACAGATAAGGTGTACTTGAATTTAATACCTATTTAATGGTTGGAACTAGTTAAGAACAATGATGCAAGGAAATATGACACCAACATGCGTAATTTGGCCATATCAAAATCAAAGGGCAATAATGTATAGCAGAGGGTAAGCCGACGATGAGATAGATCTTGTTTACATTTTCTTGGCATCATTACCTTTCAATTTCGAACAAGCAATTTTGTGTCCAGCCCAATCCGATCTCTGGCACTGCCGACCGCAGTACAAAACAGCCTTGCAGCCCCCACACCTACTCAGCCCGCTTCCAACTTTGTCAATTTCTCCACAAAAGTTGCACCAGGCTTTCTTCTCGGCCAAGCAGCTCAGGACGTCCTTAATGGTCTGATCATGACAAAATTGACTCAGCTGGCTCATGGGCATCACCTTCGTTATACGGTCAAATTCTTCTGCGCCCAGTCTATTCGTATGAATCACTTTCCCTTGGAAACGGTCCATAAACTCCGCCAGAGGCTCCAATCTTCCCACAAGTTCCCCCTTACTGCCTCGCATCCCCAGCCGAATTGCGCCCATGTCCAGGACGTGGGACTCGTTACAAACAACTATGACATGGGGCACAGAGGAGGTGCCAGGCAAGAAGCTTTCGATCATTGAGAGATCAGTAGGAGCCCCGAATTCATCGAAGACCGTCTTCACATTCAGAACCGTCGGTTCAAACATGATTATTCGTGTGCTTACTTCCGAGAATGGGGTTCTAATTTTGACAGCTTCGCCCTTTGATTCAATAGTGCCGGTCAAATGTGTGTAGCCAAATTTGTGAAGTTCCTTGATGATCGGGATTAGAATATTTGGGAGAGTGATAGCGCCATGCATGAGCCGAATTTTCCAGTAAACGTTCTCCTTCTCTTTCTGGGACAGGTTGATGGAATCCGGGAAGAAGGTGTGAACGGTCGGCTGCTCATCCTTGGACGATGAGTTGACGCCCAGAGTGTAGAGATTGGTAGGAAGTTTCCGAAGGGATTCAGGTGGTGCTTGGAAGGTCGTATTACCTGGACATTCCGTTAATTTCTCAATTCCCGTGAGCTGAAGGCCACGGAGTATTGAGTCATGCTTCTGGAAGATGTGATTGACGAGGAGAGCCAAATGTTGTATGTCCATCCCCGCAGCAGGGCTGCCATCATTCTTGTGAACGTTCATTATGCTTCTGTACCGAATGACGTTAGTCTAAAAAGGACAGTAATATAACATAACCATAAGCTACAAATAATACTTTAGCACCCGCGTTGTTCTAGTTTTATTATAGAAATTATGAACGCCTTATTGGTTATTAGAAAGGCACTTACCTTTACCTTGGTGTAGGCACTGTGAGCAGTGAAGGTAGCTATGTAGACGCAAGACGCACACAGTATTACGGGTACGATAATTTAGTGACCTGGGACCTGGAGTACACTCAATTAAATACCACACAGGGAAGAGCGTGTGGACAAAGGATGTATAGATTGGGAAATATAAGTATAAACAAGAGCGACTAGATCTGAGAATGAGATCCCATTCACTCACTTGTCAAGGTCAAGGCAGAGAGCTGCATAGGCTTTTTACGTCTAAACAGCGAGATGACAATGACACAGCTATCAACAACAGCAGCGCAGCGATGAATGTTCGTGTATAATATTTGGTATGAGCATGAGCAGCAGCATTATGTAAATTGTATTTTAAGCGTTTCTGGTTTCCCCCGCTAGTGTTCAGTGTCCTAGCGATCGTTCGCGGGAAGTCAAACTGTCATCCTACTTATAAGTTAGCGCTTCTATCACTCATTGGGCACATCCTGCACTACTTGATCCATTCCTTGTCCATTCCATGAGGTCCCTGGACTTGTAGGACATGTCATCCTCTTAATCTTCATGTATGTTAATTTCTACTGGCAGATAGATATTCTGAATGCAAAAAATACGTTAAGCTCATTGAATGCAGAATCTGTTTATCAAGATTTGTAAATATGAGACTACTACTAGTGCCTAAAATGTATGTAAAATAGACATATACTGACTAAAGAAGTCGACGGTTCTCTTAAATAGTTAAAGCTTGGCCATTTCTGCCATGGAACACCCCAATACGATAAATTCGCAGAATAAAATACACTCTGCAAGGACTGTCATAATTTTGATTCATTTCTGAACCGACTTTATTCGATTTAATTTTTCATATAGTAATATAATATTCGGAGAGTAGGTGTAGTACTGTGTTTGTCTTCTCATAGCCTACTTGTCATAAATCTATAGCCTTTTAAATACTCTATCCTCTACTAGGCGAATGTAAAAACAACCACGACTCACATCTCACATACCAGTAGCAGTACATAGTAGTAGTAGTAGAACGACACATCACGGGTGACCCTACTGTTGCATAATATGTATATTATACCAAACGAGGGGGAACAGTTACCTCCGATTCCCTCCTGACCACTCTTATTATCATTATTACATATCTTGGACACGTAAAGCCAAAATGTAAAAAATACAAGACCCTAGTTAGTTAGTCCTACTAGCCTAGGGATACACTTGTAGGAGTAATTACACTTTATAATGCATAGGTTGATTTTGTATAGGTCAAGGTCAGGAGGTAGTTAGGTGACTTTCCGTAAAGCGGACCACGGGATGACACGACGCCAACTACAAGGGGCCAGGAAGATAGTTTACTTACACAATCCCTATGATATACTATGTATGATTACTGCTTAGTTAACATTTCACAAGTTATAGTAGACAATCAAGTCTTTAGCCGGTAGTTACTCTATTTAAGTAAGGGGCTTTGAACATTGAATATTTTATATTATTTATATCATCTTCTCTCATTTACAAAATATGGTGGCTATAGTACAATCCTGACCTAATGCCCCCGTCAAGGTTGGCCAGACTACGGGAACCATTACTTCGTGTTCCTGGAAATACTTGAAATCTAAGTTCCCAATGTAAAATTCTATTGTAGATTCGATCCGGTGTCGTACAGAAATAGAGGGAGGTTCTCGGACTAGGACTCTAAATAAGTTAGCAGGGCGGGTAAATGAACATTTGTAGGCGAGGCTATCCTAGACCTATCGTTAGGTTTAAGGCATCACAACAAGGACTTTCACTTAGGGGATAATACGAGGTTGGGAATTGAGAGAAATTCGTTCGTCTACGTCGTAAGTACTTGGCAAAGTATTTAAGAGGGAAAATACTGTAATCTCTGACTATTGAAAATGTAAGTGTAGAAAATAAAGGAGAACTGTATTCTAGCTAACTACTGATAATTGATACGAGGATAACAGAGAACGAGCCACATCACAGTCTCCCCACCCCCGTAACCCGGGAGGAAGCGTTATAAAGTCCAGGCTTACGGCTAGAATCCTTATCCTTAATTCTATCCTACGTATTTATTACTCAAGGTGAAGCAACACTTTATTTTCAGGAAAGGCATGAAGTGCAGGAAAACGGTGAGTAATGTATCTTGTACGCCAGCGGATAACGCGCCTGTAGCTACCCTCCCATAATTATATTATTGTCAACAATAATAAGTAACACAAAATTAGAACTCAATTCTAAACAATAAGTACGATTAACAGGAGCGTGGGGTAGTTGGTACGGAAATAAAATAGGAAAAACAACAGATCAAAATTATAAGGAGTTCACCTTAAGTCCATCGTCGTCCGTAAACAAAATGTGTGCTCTCCTCAGTGCGCCTTTATGCTTTAGTCGAGTGAATCTGAGTCTGACTTCAGTTTTGGGAACACTGGATCACTCTTAGCTACAACTTTCCCGGTTCTCTCCTTCGGATTCCACCAGTGTCCGAAAAATCCTCGAAGCCAGAGCCAGATTTACTGTATTACTTTAAAATAGTCAGGAGGGGGGTTTGCGTCTGTGTCTGTGAGTTTGGCGCTAGTGTCTTCTAGCAGCCTCTTCCAAAGCTCTAACTTTCATTTCGCGTTCCCTCTGCTGCTGCAGCCTGAAAGTAACATGACAGGACAAGTTTGGGATTTGGGTTATAACAGGCTGAAAAGTCTGAAGGGCACACGTAAATAGTAGGTTTGAATTTGAATTGAAAAGAGTTCCCTCTCCTCTCCCTGATACTCATACGTAGCCGTAAGACTCTTAGGACCGTAAGCCCTGGAATAAGTAAACAGTACTCGGTAAGTCTATTTCTGGGAAAAATTATTAAGGTACCGGAGATACTCTTCTTGCTGAGCCAAGAATGATGGATGTGGGCCTAAGCTCGGGCCCCCAGCACCAGGTTGTTGTGGAAATCTCTCTCGATCCATTAGCATTTGACGCTGGATTTGCTCGTGGGCTGACGTGAACTGGAACCAAACAAAATGTAACACTTGAGTTTTAGTGGATTCGGCGGAAGTGCTATTTTCATAGAATGTCATTTACACAGTAATTATTTATTTGTTAATATTTGAATCAAACTTGATCACATCGGATTTCATTATTAGGTAAATAGTTTTTGTCTCGTTAACTAAGTCCCTTAACACGCTGTAATTGAAGGAAGGAATTAGGAATGCATTGAAAGCTAAGTCTAGAAGTTAATTTAAATAGTTAAAAAAATCAAGTAAGTAATGAAATCACAAGAAACAGAATTTAATTTAAATAGAATAGTAATATATTTCAACATAAATAGTAATACCAATTACTCAAGACTTACATGATGAGCGAGTTCTGGCGGGTAAGGCCGTCCAAGGATGTCTGGATGAAGACTAAGGACAGCATCCCGAGGTGGAAGCATTCCGGGACTCCGTTGGTAAGCACCAGCTCCAGGATGGAGGAGTGGATCCATCCCAGGATAACCCGGAATCTGACCTGCTGCAAGAATAACCCCATTAGTGAGCATGTGACACAATATAGAAGTACAGGTAACTGACACTGAATTTCCTGAACTTAGCTTACCAGCTAACTGGAGCCTCATGTCCATCGCCATTCTTTCCGCATGAAGTCGTTCTGTGATAGCATCATTCCCCATCTGAACCATGCCCATGGACGTTGGGATTCCTAAAGAAATATTAACGAATCTTTTATAATGCCAAAAAATTCGCTGCTTCTGAATGGACGTCATCTAATTATTATATTTAGTCCAAAACGCCCTAACTCTATGCATAATACACGCGATGGGCAAATTGGCAGAACGACGAAGGTCTAAATGACCCTATACTAAACTTTTTCCGTAGATTCTTAAGATGAATTAGTCCATTTTGGCAAATGACTCCTTGAACCCTTCCGGAGGGGTCAAAGTGGGTGGAAAATGAGCTTTTGTTCAAATTTCAAAAACTACGGCATGGAGGACATCCAGATCTTACCCCAGAATCACATATATGGGATACAAACGTGATTTGACCTCCCCGTGACCCCAGTAGGTCTCCCGGAGTCAATCTCCAACCCGAACATGGTATGTAGCGCATCAATTTTGCCAGAATCGCATAATGAGTGCAACTTTATTGATATTGACCTTTGGAGGTCAAGTGGTGTCCTCGACGGTCAACCCCGGTGTGACCCTCTAGGATCACCTAAGTCAACCTGAGTGTCAGATCACCTTTCACTGCTGAATCGTTTCAATTTTACGATTCGGCTGACTATTGACATTGAACTGAACACAATTGAAAAACAGTTTAACGGTTGCAATTCTCGTTGTACGGTTGTAATTCGTTATTTCATGTTGCACGTAGGGTGACACGCAAGCGCTCCGCAGAGCACTATTCAAATTAAATTATATTACATTTCAAACATGTAAATAGTTATATATTAAAAATAGTGGCAGGTGGCAGTATAAATAAGAAGTCATTCTGAATCCAAACTCACCTAGTCGTTCTAAACGTTCCCGCTCAAGAGGACTGAGGGTTGACTGGGGCGGGCCCGGAGATGGGTACAAGCCAAACGAAGACTGATGAAGGCCGCCAGGGCCGCCTGGACCAAACGAACCAAATCTTCTATGAACTTCGAGCCAATGAGGGTCCATTGGATTAGGCATTCGCTGCTGGCTCCCAGGCGGACCCGACGACGACGAGTTTGGCCCGCCCGGAACGTTCCGCAAAAACTCTTCCTTGAGCCGATCCGACAGTTCCCGTTCCCGGATCTCACGGATCTCTCGTTCCCTTTTCTCAAAAGCCTCCATTTCAAACCTCTCTCGTGCTCCGGGCCCATAGAGTCCCATCCCATAGGGCCCACTGGCCAGCATTTGCTCCAGCGGATGCGGGGGTAACATACCGCCGGGCCCCTGCCTCATCCCGCCCGGTGAGAATCCAGTATGGGGACGAGCGTACTCGGACAGCTGCCTCAGAGCCGGCGTGTCGGCAAAACTTCCAGGCCTTGGCGTGAAACGGTCATAAGGCGAGCCGCCGTCCATCATGCCCTGCGGCATCTGCTGCTGGCTCCCTGGCTTTGGCGTCTCCCGCTTACTGTTGTTGCTCTCCGGGGTTGGCATGTTCTTCCGAGCCTGGGCCGCCCGATCCCGCTCCTCTCGATCCTTCTCCGCCTGCTTCCTTAACCGCTCCTCCCGCTTCCGGGCCAGCTTCGAGTCAGGCACGGGCTTGAAGGTGAGGTCTGTCCGGGCACAGGAGTTGAAGTCACCCCGGTTCCAGTGCCGGAGGAAAATTGCACTTTGGCTCCGATGGCACTCAGAGTCTTCAACTTTGGGTTCAGGGCTCGGGCCCCGAGGGACCCCATGTGGGCTCGGCGTCTCATCAGCATCATCATCGTGATGGGAGTCGTGAGACTCGGCGGCCGGGTCCGGCATCCCTAGGGAACTGAGGCCAGCTCGTCCGTGCCCGTGCCCGTGCCCATGTCCCACATTGCTCCCAAGTCCAATCCCATGGTGATGGGCCGAAGAGTCCCGATCGCGCTCCCGCTCTCGTTGACTTGAGCTCTTGGACTTGCTATTCGAGTTCCCGTGATGGTGATGACCGTGGGAATGGGCATGTGAGGGACTCTCGTGGGGCCCATGGGAATTCTTGCTAGAATGACTCTCTTGGCTCTTGTTCTGATTTGAATTTGAGGTGATGCTGGGTTGGGGCGGGGAGGGCGGGCGTGGAATGGGCATTCGGGGCGGACCTCCAACACTCATGCCCATCCCATGGGGCGGCGGATAGTGTGAGAAGGGATATGGTGCAAAGTAGGGCCCGTACGGGTAGTGATAGAGGGGGTGATGCTGATGTTGGTGGGCATGGGGATGGGGATGGAAAGCACCTGGGAAGGGGCCGCCCTGGCCCGGCGGTAAGTGAATGTTTGGATGCGGGATTGGTCCTTGGGGACCCGCATGAGTCGTCGTTGTGGAGGATGAACCAATGGATGGAGGCACGAGGGATGTGGACAAGGCCAGCGGTGGTCCGTGGACCGTTTTCGGTGATTGTTGTTCCAGGGAGTTTGGTGATGACTTGGAGGAGAGGCGCTCTCGGTCCCGATCCTTCTCATTCTCACTCCGGTCCGTACTACAATTACTGTCCATGGACAGGTCTCTCTTGACCTTGTGCGGGGTTGGGCCCGAGAAGACGGGCGGGAGCGTATTGTTAGCTGAGCTTGTGAGGGGCGGGACGTCAAAGGTTGGGTAGCCCGGGACCTTCAGGCTACTTAGGGACTGGAGCGGATTGAGGAGCTCGGGCTTAACGTCCGCGCCGCTGGCTGTGTGCGACGCCGTACTGTCAAGTGGCGGCGGTGGGATGAGAGGGAAGAGCCTTCCCAGCGGACTAGAATACATGTTCTCATGTTCTGAACCAGGAATTGCGGATGAGGAAATGATTGCATCGGCACTCGAATTCGGGACTGGAGAACTCTTGGCTGGCACAGGCACGGACGAGTTGAGAAAACTATGGTGAATTGAGTGGGGGGATGGCTGGGGGAACGGATAGCCCTCAAGACTCCCGCTTCCATCTGGCAGTAGTGGCTGGAGCCCAAATATTGGCTTCTTGAGATCGTCTCGGTCTGGAATTAGGGGAGAAATCAGAGACTTCTCGTCCTTAATCTTAATGAGCCCCACTTCGGGTCCAGGCTCTTGGGGGGCTGCATTGGCCGAAGTTTGGATGTGGAGGTCAGTTGGGCGGAGGGGTGGCGGCGGCGGGATGGTCCCCTTAACGGTGGACTTGTCATCTGACAGGGGCATTCGTTCCGGCTCAAGGATTTGTGACGGAGACTTAATACTCACTTTATCGGCCTCGGCCGGGAGCGGCTCGGAGTCCGGCGGGCTACCATTACTATTACAAAGGAGCCCGTACTCTGGCACATTGAGAATCACCTCCTGCTTTATAACAACGGGCTCGGGGAGGAGCTCAAGTGTGGAGATGTCCGGCTTCACGTCAAGATCCGCCTCCACCTTGACCGTGACCTTAGGCTCGATCGGTAACAGATTCGGACCGTCCCTGTGATTCTCGCTGCCGTTCAGTTTGTCCGACTCCTCAATCCCTCCCATTGAGAGGCCGGACCCATTCTTGTTATTAATTTGCGGCGGGGGGCTCTCCTTGCCGACACTCACTGCACTGCTCAGGTTATTATTGTTATTGGACAGGTCGGGACGTTTGGGCTCGGGGGCAAGGAGTGGGACTGGGCTAGTGTCAGTGTCCTGGACAACAGGCGTGACGCGGGAGTCGTCAGGGGATGGGGAAGAGGTCCTTGAGCTCGAGTTCTCATTGTCGCCGCCCTCGGCGTCGTTCTCCATCTCGTTTGGCTCAACCTCGTCATCAATTGAGCTACCAACGGAGCTGGGACCAGAAGGACTCTGCAGGAAAAATAGTTCAGAATTACTTTTAATACTGCAATAAAAAGTACAATTTAAACAACAGATCGTTTTCCGGTAAAAATTCTATATAACCTCTGACGCGAAAGTAACCCATTTAAAAGGATTTGCTCTGTTACCTTTTATTTCATTACGTAATCTATTTTTCAATTATAGAAGTTAGTTTCAGATGTGAGAACTTCCTACTGTAACACATGGATTATCCTACTTTCAATCTGCTTTCCTAATTTCATTCTAATCAAGTATTTGTACCGTATCATCGGACTGATTTTAAGAGTGAAAAAAAAGTAAGTAATGAAATCGTATGGAATATAAATTAATTTCAAAAGTAACAAATATAGTAGTAATTATTAAAATGACGGATCCTTTTTTGAAAGTTGGAAAATGTAGGTACCTCTGCACGGTCTTCCTTCCGCTTCTTAATATTGGGGAGCTTGTCGTCTCCCTCAGAGTCCTTTCCTCTCTTACGAGCTCGTGGGGCTGGGCTTGGTGCATTAGACTGAAAAAAAAATATAAAAAAATTAGTTAACAATGTATAATGCAAGTGAGTTAGGTAATAATATTTCTGAAATTACGTGTAGTACGGGTTTTGTGAACATCTCATAATGCGACCTCAAATACAAAGAACAGTGCAGCCTACGGAGTCGACAATTGACAATGAGAGATTCGGAGAGTGCTGGTACTAACTACGTCAACAGCCCTCCAACACTTGAACCCTACTCTGATGAGTTGTGTGAAGATAAATAGAACCAGAGGACTCTTGGCTTTATAGTCTAGTATGCTTTCAAAACAAGCCACAAAGTAGCAGATAGTTACTGAAATTGACGGCTTGAGAATGCCCGTTAAACTCCGTTGAGTATCCAAATAGTATTCATAAGGCGAAGCTTGTATAAATAGAGACTCTGCCTCCTTGGCTTGGCTAGCTGTTACCGCCCACTCACGCCTCTCTACCTTCGGAATTCCGGTCACTTTACATGTGTAACTCTTCTGGCTCTGCGCTCACAGCCCCCCGCCTGTCACTTTAAAGGAAGAACATAGTTCCGAATTAATCGGTTTTCGGGCCCTGTGTAGGGATCCGGAGCCGGGTACGGGGAAAAAACCAAACTCCTCCCTTCCCGTAACAGCTACGGCACTTAAAAAAGTTTTCGGAGGAAAACGGAAAGAAATCCCTGGCACTTCTCCTTCCGACTCGACTCTATCTCAATTCCATCCACTTGACTAGTTGAGCGTCAGCCGCCCGAAACATCTCCGGAGTTTCCCACTGTTCTACGCCCAGCTCTCTCAATAGATTCAGGAGCCCCGTCTAATCATGAAATCTAAAGAAATCCCTCTTTGACTCTCAATTTACATTCAAATTTCCGGGGAGAGGGAGGGAACCGCCTCACAGTTTAGAACGGAATAGAACTAATACATATAATAGC
>JAQFZY010002256.1:0-12320 GCA_034696285.1 Hypogastrura burkilli
CTATATAAATGTGTGTTAGGAAATAGGCCCCAGATCGGTTGGTAAAAGGCCAGATATCTCAGGAACCCTTTGACCTACCGAGGTCTAGTTTCGTTTGTTTGAAAGCCAAATATATGGCGTACAATAATTTCAACTGCTGGGAGGCCTAAGTACTTAGGAAGTGGGTTAAAACGACATATCGATGTAGTATTTTAATGTTTTTGGATCGAAGGAATTGAAAAATTTGTTTTGGAATTGAAAAGTTTGAATTGTGGCGCATCGATGGGACCCGATTTAACGGTTTTTATGCGTCCTTAATTTTTCGCGTACGTTTAGCCGTTTCCCCGCAATCTAGCGGCGAAGAATTTAGGCTGGGCCCTAAAAGCATATCCTTCGGAACGAACATTTTCCACCTTTTACTTGTTTACTTACATGGAAAATGTTGTTGTCATGGGGGTTTCACTCAGGCAAAAAGGAGTCAATCAGCACAAAAAGTTGTTTTTGCGCGTTTCGTCTCAGAATTGAAAATGTTAGTGAGTAATATTGACTAATTAATTACTTTTTGAATTAAATAAAAATTGTGCATGGATTCCTTCAGGCAGTCACATATATCTACGCATTTAGGTATACATACATAATATGTAGTAAGTAGTATATGTATATGTTTACGTTAAGGAAGACACTCTTATAGGGTAAGGCATGCGCTATTATTATTATTTATTGCCAAACGCCGTTAGAAATGTCGAAGTTTTAAGTGTTAAAATGGAAAGTTGTAATATGTCGCAAGCTTACACTTTACTTCCGGGATTACCGAAAGTATTTTAGCAATTTAACGTGTGCAACAAATGGGCGAACCGTATTGGCCTTTCCAGCTGGCGATTTATTTTTCATTTTCTCCGTGATGGGTTGTTGAATTTCCGCTATTTCCAGCGTTGTTGTGAAATTACTGGATCGAACTGCTTGGAATATAAACTTGAACTCGACATTGTACTAAATACCTCAATCCATTGACCCATAACTTCGATAAGTAAGTACATATATATTACTTCATAAAATTCCAACCCCAATACTCAAATACAAAAAAAATGTATCCTTCGCTTCAAGAACGAGACGTATAAGGTAAATATAATCAAAAAAACATTTTACGCTGCATGCTTTCAATTTAGCTGTATTTCCGGATAAGTATTATTAAAATTGTTTCAACTTTTGTATCAGCTTTCCCTTTCCAATAATAGTCAAGACTCGTCAATGGTTATTGTACTGTCTGACTTACACATGACACATGATGATTTAAGAAAATAAACAGGTTTCTTATGTACCAGGCACGTATCTTTGTTTACTAATTTTTTATTTATTTGCAGGGTTTTTGTTCAATAAAGGGCTACAATGCTACCGAGTCATGAGCGAGATCGTCGGGCCCCGAGAGGGTTTGAGCGGAAGTACGAAACATTGACCCAGCAATATATTCATATTACGCTGGTTGTTGGCGCTTACTGGTGGGTATTCGATCAAGTTGTTGCGTAGTAGTGTTAAGTTCGAATGAATTCAACTTTCTAGTAAGTAATATAATAACAGTAGCTGGTGTATTGACATTTGACGTGCTGACATTTTGCGTACTACAGGTTTGTTTCCATCCTCACCGTCTTCGTCAATAAGACACTCCTGAGTGGACAACAAGACTTTGATGGGCCAATGTTTGTTACTTGGTTTCAATGTTTCTTCACTGTGCTCTTCTGTTTGGTCCTCAAAGTTGTAGGCTGTCTAAATCCAAATCTTTGTAACCTGGCTCACTACTCTTCAATTCCAATTAGCTTTTGGGGCCTTGTTAAAGTAAGTAAAAACATTGGTTCATGAATTTCGGGTAGCAGATGCCATTATTTATCGTTCCGTATTGTTTTATCTTTATAATCCCAGCACGCCAGGACGTTGTTCGTTTAATCAATTTTACATTGCATGATATTTAATGTTGGGCTTGCCCTCGCTTTTACGTATATTTGTGAATTGACAAATTTTGGTATTGAGTACTTATTTAGTACTTTTACGAAATATAATAATTAGATGTGTCTGTGCTTGACAGCCGAAATCTATGTTGAACTGTTTCAGGTTCTCCCTCTTTCCATCGTGTTTGTGGCCATGATTGCATTCAACAATTTGTGTCTCAAGTATGTTGGGGTAGCGTTCTATTACTTGGCACGGTGTCTGACCACAGTAACCAACGTTATCTTCACGTTCACCATTTTGCGTAAGTTCCGCCTGATTAATCATTCACGGTTTTGTGTTTACCCAGGCATCATATAAACAGGGCACATTTATTACTCCATCCACAGTGTCTCCCTTTCTTTCTCTCCAATGAAAGAGTCATTTATTCCCTTCACAAGCAAACCTCATCAAGCATCTTAGTTTCCATGTTGCCAAGAATTCAGATTATGTTTTGTATAAAATTATGAATAGCTACCCGGCCGTCTTTTCCTTACAAATTGTGTCTCTTGGGAGCATGAAACAGATGACTCCCGATTAGTCTCCGGAACAGATTCTCCCTTTTTTGTCTCTTCCTGCTCCAATTACTGGTTCTAGCTCTTATTGCCAAAGAATTGCACTAATAACCAAACGCAGTATTAAACTGTTTTTATATGGAACGATATGGTATAATTACGATGAGATCAATTATTAGTTTATTCATTATCGATTGCTCAGCTGCCTAAACACTAATCACAATTTTATTCATTAGCAATAGTACTATGTTGTACTAGTATTTAGTAATTTGAATTATTATATTTCGTTTGGCTTTAGATCAAAAAGTGTCTGGGCGTGCAATTATATGTTGTGCCATCATTGCTGGCGGTTATGTCGTTGGAATCGACCAAGAAGGTATTCATGGTAAGTTTTTATTCTACAGCGAATTTAGTAGTAAGTACATTAATTGATTCTTTAATGAGTTTTGGAAATACTTAACAAATGTGTTCATTATTCTTTGTAACTATGTAGGTGTGATTACTTGGCAAGGAATCGTGTACGGAGCCCTCTCCTCATGCTTTGTTTCCCTTAACTCCATTTATACCAAGAAAGTCCTACCAGTCGTCGAAAATAGTGTCTTAACCCTTAATCTCTACAACAATGTGAATGCCATGTTTCTCTTTATACCCGTCATGTTCCTGGTTGGGGAGCTACCAGAGAGTATTTTCGTGGGTCAAATGCTGGAGTCAAAGTTCTGGATCTTGATGGTATTTGGTGGGTTCTGTGGTGTGGCCATAGGATTTGTTACTGCACTCCAGATCCAAGTGAGCCATTTGTCTACAAAAGTTAAGTTTAGTCTTAGTGGATGTATAATAATTGGGACATTTCCTAATGCCTACCCACAGGTAACGTCACCCTTGACTCATAACATTTCTGGAACTGCGAAAGCCTGTGTTCAGACTGTCCTCGCCGTTCATACGTACAATGATAGCAAGTCTTTTGCATGGTGGGTGTCAAACTTTACCGTGCTCATTGGGTCGGGCCTCTACGCCAAAGTTCAACAGTCTGACATGAAGCGAGACTTTAAGAAACCAGCGTAAGACCTCAATCAGTATATGGTTTCTAATTTGCTTGAATTGGGACTCTAGGCAGCATAAATAAATTCCCTGTATTATCTTTCAGAGCAGGCGGGGAATCTGATTTGAAGAAACTTCTCGGACAAGAGGAAGGCGAAATCGTTATCAAGAGATAAAAAACAAGTAGCGTAGGATTCCACGCATGCCTTTGTTTAAATACCGTCGAATTGGTAGTGTAAAAAAGAAAAGTTATTCCTTAAATGGTGTATTGCATTATTGTGGTCAAGTCAAGACCTTCCTCATTGTTCCTATCTTTGTATTTTTTTGTGTAGTTTAACTAAGCCAATTCACATGGTCTTTGTGACTGAGACATCTAAGTTTTGAACAGCAATACGGTATATGATCTGTATCTTTGCTTAAGTTGACTGACTTCAGTAAATTTAGTGCAGAAGGTAGTAAGTGGAGTCTTCGTAAGTACCTACCTATACATAATTCAGTACTTTTGCAGAGGTACGAAGTACCGAGAGACGGTCTTTAGTAGTCAAGTGTCATTAGACGTTTATGTAAAATACAGGTCCAAAATTAGCTGTGATAACACTGTGCTCGCAGTCTGCTCTAAACAGGAATAGTATTTTGCGTGTAAAATTAGTCTTGAAAAGTGTTAGTGGATTGTTTAAAAAAAAGTATGACTCGTGATTGTTTAAAAGAAAAAAATATTACTATGCTGGTGATTGTTTAAAAAGAAAGTATGACTGGTGAGTATCATTGTGAGTTTATGTAGATTTTAGTATTGCAGCTCTTGTATAACTTATAGCTTCAGTGTGTGTATAGGTACATACATAACACATATATGTATGTGAACGTACTATATGAATCAATTGTCAAAATGCACAATACGAAGAATATCATACTGAGAAGATTCGTTGTTTTTAAGTTCAATTTAGTACAAGGGAATATTTCACAATCTAACGGATGATAAGGTTAAGAATATTCCACTTCAACTCAATGGTAACTATTTTGACGATTTTACAAATTGTGTTTATAATCGGGAATATTGACATCGAAAACTGCAATCGCCATTTTCAATTTAAGGTCAGTTATATTGAGATGATGGTTCCCGTTCTCCCTCGTTTTCCTATTCGGGGGATTTTCTAAAATTCCATTTTATTTTTTAATCAGTTTTAGAGCTTTATAATTGGGTTTAGTTGGTTTCCTGCTGCTGTCCAATTATTTCTGATCCACGGTATATTTTGTTCCATTTTGGTTTTGATCGGATTGTCTTCATTTTCCAGTTATGTACTTTCCTTGTGTTACTTACCACCATTAACGTCCATTGCTTGGTCTCCTTCCCTTTCATCTGAATTATTGTGTTCTCTCTATGTATATTAGCTACATATATGCAGTTGTGTAATTAGGGTATTTCTGACACGCCTTGAAATCCTTTATTCCCTGTTTGGAATTATTAACTTTACGGGTCATTATTTAGAGGCGTAATTGCCGGTCCAGCTAAGCGGTTTAAAACCATGTATTTATTTCAGTTCAAATGCGTTAAACATGCTTTGTCGTTTATCGAAAAGAAGTGTGTTCTCTAGTATGTATCAAAGTATGATGATGCCATTACATATCAGTCGACTTAATTTAATGTAATTATGTGACCAAACATGTTGAAGCATATAAGTTTCCTGTATCCGTGTGTTTACTGACTAGTTTCTTGATTTACATCAAGAAATAAAACAGTACTAAGAAAAAGTACTAAACTCTATAGGTATATGTTCTTGATTTCTTTTGAATTTACTGCGTTTGCATGTATTTTGTTCTCGAAGCCTCAATGAATTATATCACTTTCCTCATATAATTGTCAGAGTCAGAGAGTGTTGGGGGAAAATGAGCCGGAATGGCGTCTCTAGTCATATTTTCTAGAGCCTTGCTTGAGTACGAAAATAGAACTTGCTCCTAGGAGAGATGAATTTGACGCATATTATGATTCCGTTTTAATTTGACGTTATGTACTTGCCTCCGCATCTGCTCCTCCTAAACACTGCTGATGCGACCACACGGCTGTAGCAACTAGTTATAGTTTTTGCAAATAACACTTTGGCGAACCCATTGAATAGAATGAATGTAGAAAATGAATTTATACTGTAGATACACGCCAGTGAGCTCCATTGAAAAGTAAATTAGGTTTTATTTCTAGCTGTAAAACAAACTACTCCTACTTTCAGATGGGATACAGGATTTTGTAGAATGCCTACCGCTAGGCTAACAATGTAAATAAGAATAAATAGTTTTTACCGCCCCCCACCCTACGAAGGGTCCTCTACTATGTAGAAATAATTCTTCTACTAAATAAGATAAGGATTACGTATAACAAAATTGGAATTCTTCTTGCCTTAAAAACAAAGTGTAAATGTTAAGTACCAAATAAATATAATATTAATAGGCTGGCAGTAAATAAGTACCACGATGGATTCGGTCGTTTAGGCAGACTTCCCAATACAATAAAATACTACACGTATAATAATAAGATAAGATGATAGTATATTATCAATTTTAATACCATTAACTAAGGTAAAGATACACAACCAACTCAAAGACGTGAGCCACCATAATTGGCCAAGACTACGTAAACGTAAATTTGAACCGAAACCGACGACTGTTTTTTTTAAAAGGAAACTCCCTACGGAAGGTTGACGTATAATATTCTGTAAAATGTTGTGTGTACCAGTAGAAATAAATGGATTTTTTGAAAAACCTAATGCATGAAACGGGAAGACGGGGAAAGGAGACTCGACGCTTTCCTTCTGCCAAGAAAGATAAATCATGTTTAGTTCCTTCTATTTCATGCAAAACGATGAAGGTTGTCCTATTGAGTTCAGACTAAAACAAGTCAAGGAGCTTTTTACTCAAGGGACAGGCTCTGTCTGGGTTCTGAAACAGGCCCGCTGCTGCTGGCTTAACGGCTTAATAATAGACCTGCGTCAAAATATAATTTCAGCCCAAAAAGTAGATGAATATCAATGTTTGGCTGTTAGCACAAAATATAAATCGGGTCACTCGAACAGATCCGAATTTCCGTAGGAATTACAGTGAATTGCTCAGATTTATATTTTTCAACTAACATTTGCATAAGCTTATCTTTATACTTTTCAGGCTAAGTAATATATATTTTTATGCAGCGTTAAATCCAAGCCCTAGACTCAGCCCTAATGTTGGGTTCCGGTCCTCAAATTCAATACAGAAGGGAAAGGTGTGGATTTAAAATATGGTTGGAAAACAGTAAGGAGCATAATCTGAAATTACAATAAGGAGTACTTTCTCCAAGAGGGAAAGCCGAGTTCAGTTTTACTTCTTAGGTTACAGTATTGCACTTTTTATGTAGTAGTATTAGTAGTAGTGGTTACGACGACACTAGGCTAATAACACAATTTGTTTCGTATTAGGTATTCCTTTAGACAATAAACTCTAGAATATCCGTTTCCGGTACAAAGGATTCGTTCAGAACAAGTCAAGAGCAGTAAGTAGTGCTGAAGTTAGGATGCGAAGTCAGAGGTAGAGTAGAGTAAAAGGAGAAATTGTAGGTTAAATTTAACGAAGAAATACGCCAGAATAGTTATTCTCTCGTGAAGAGTTAAGGAAGGGGGTTGATGCTAAGATTGTTTTAGGTTCCTTGTAAGTGTCGAAGGTTTTCCAAAAAGTCACCCTGTAATCCTCTCTATGGCCGTGCTGTAGGAGTCACCGACCGACCGGAGTCGCACGTTAAACGTCTCTTTTTATAGGGAAAAATATAAGATTCTGACAATTCCGAGTCCAAAGTGTCAAGAGTGAGTTTCCCTGGGCAAAGGAATAATAGAGCCTTCTTAAGATACCTTTTACCTATAGAATATACTCCCGTGCTTTTTAGCCTAATCATACCGTACAATTCGCGGCTCCTGTAGGCGGGACTTCCCGCCCCGTTCTGCTAGCGACCTGGAAATGTTCCGCATAGCCCTATTACTAATTACTTCGTTGGTGACGTAATTTTAATCCTAGTACTACCACGTCACCTTAACCGTATTAATATTAAGCTATTTAGTACAGATTTGACTAACAACCACTAGACGTCAAGATGCTACCTTCAAAGCTACCATTGAATCATCCATTCCTTTTATAAGTACTAATTCGAGATTTCACCTCCCACTGATGGCCTATCCTATGTATAGCTTAAACCTATGTACAATACTATTCCTAAACATTTAAATTTTAAATTACTTGTAGCTATGCACCTGAGTTACACGATTTCAAAAGACGCCACACTTCCCCGGAACGCTCCTAAAAAATCAAGTATGCAAATAAATACTCACGTACGTTGGGTTTGGGTAAAGGATTAAGTACCTAACGTAGTTCTAAAAACAAAAACAAAACAAAACAAAAAACAAAAACGCACCGACATGTACTAAATCATCCAATAATGGGGTTTTGGGTAGGTCTTAATCCAGCCAGTACTGGGCCGGGCCTCCTGATTGTCTTTAGCAATTCGTGAAAAATATATGAATTTTATAAGAAATTTCATACATCTTCAATTGGTCCACGCCACAAGCTAGTCAGGAACGGGAGATTTCTATTCCTCTCCAAAACTCAACAGAAATCTAAAGTCCCCGCATGAAAACTATCCGAGTTCGTAACTATTCGATGCGTGAAGAGAATATCCTCTCGAACCTGTGTATTTCCTAATGTATTACTACAACTTAGTACGTGCGTCTATTACTACTAAAACGTATAATTAAACGAGATTCATTCACAGCCCTCCTTATTTACAACCCTTACGCGCAGAATTGGCAGATCCAAACAGAATAAATAATAAGAATAAAAATAGTATTATATAGGTTTAGGTGCTATACACTAGACTCGGTACGTACATACGTATATTAGTTTACACAGTACACACCCTTCCGTTCCTTCACTAAAATCAGCACCAAATTAGGATTACAATTAAATTACACGTTGAACAAAATAAAGTAAATAATCCAAATACGATCTAAGCGTCGATATAACACTGGAGACGACATTATTCCCACCCAACCGCCCGACTCACACTCCGCAAAAACAAATCACAAACTCATTTAGTTTACTTTAAAGACGGAATTATAAGGGTCTCGAGGTTTCTAAGAAACACTACTATGTACTTACAAGTTAGCTTAGAGCTACTTAGTATATCTCTATATATAGCTAACTTAAATTACATTTTCTCGACGTTCCTTATCCAATCAGTAGACACTAGTACATTCAGTAGCACCTAAAATTAAGGGTCCCTCACGAGATTCAAAGACGAGAAAATAACTGAAAAATAAATAAGTGTAAGTTACTCTAACCCCTAATAGTGACCTAATACGTATTACTGCTTAGGACCATGATTAACGCAAAATTGTAGAGGTTGGGCCGTAGTCCGCCTGGCCCCCAAAAAAATTGGGTACAAATGATCACAATGCAGTTATCTTGATACAGGGCTCAGGCGTAACGGGGCTTCGACTCTGGAATAAGGACTATGGGAATGAGAATAGCGGAAAAAGGAGAAGATGTTCCGGACTCGTCTGTAGGTTTTTGGTTTCGGCAGGTACATGGAGGACGTGACTCTATTAGGAATTTGCAAGACTTGCAAAGTTCAACTTAATTTTGCAACACAGCTTTGGAATCCCCGACACTTCCCTCCAAGACTTAGTCCCAGGCGGCTCTGTAGGCCTTGCCCCTGCCCACTCTGACTCTATCGTCGGGTCCCCCGGACATTTCCTTGGGTGGCCTCCAACAGCCGTCTACTCGCTTAGCGTCTACAGGAATTGAATCAATTGAACAACATTATTCGGCTCAAATTCTGGTATAAGGAAATAAGGGAAATATGCTACTCGGGGACCGGGACCTGAGTCGTGGGCGAGGGCAGGGTCACGCTAAGAACCTGGGCCCTTGGCAACAGGTCCTTTGGCCAAGTATTCGTTTCGCGAATTTACATATGTTTCATCCAAGTCAGGATATGCACGAAAAACGATGACCTAGGTGACTAAATCCTTGTGTCTTAAATAGTTTAGACAACTACGCAAAACTCGGCAAAGAATTCGCTAATACGCCAAATGGATATGGAATCTACTCTATTATTGTTAACAGAAACGTTGGTGAAAAGGATGCTCGCAACTTTGTCGAAACGTCTTGGAGACCAAGAACTAGAATTTAGTTGAGATTCCTTAAAAACATTTCGCGTTCGGTTAGATTGCCTTTAAGTTAGGTTTGAAACTCCTTGGTTGAAAATCTAGTAATCAACTAAAGTGAGGAGCAGCCTTTTTCGGCCAGCGTTCCGCCAGTCCTGATGCCAATTCCGGGTCCGAGCAATTAGCCTGCGGCCTGCTGAGCCTTGAGGACAGGAAAAGGGAAGCCCGGGCTCCACTCCATTACTTTTCATTTATTTGAAGTAGTAGCAGAAAGCATACAGGGGAAATTCAATTTCTCAACTCCAGGCCCACCACTCTCAATTTCTGGTCCTATACCATATTTCCGCCAAAACAATATGTTTGGATGGGGAGGCTCTTTTGATCATTTCCTGGACTCCCAGGGTTGGGGCTATCAAGCAGTCAAGGCTAACCGGGGGACTCGGATCCAATCCTCCTGCTCCTGTCACATTTCTCTAGCTATATAGTATCTAGCCTAGGCAGGAGAGAGGTTTGACCTTTGTGGATGCGACTGGGCTCTGTCTCTACTCAAGACCGGCTAGTTGGTCTTTTTCTTTTTGAAGTAGGAATCGGCGTAGTGGGCGGCCCCTTTCCCCGGTAGCATATGGAGGGGCGGAGAGGTCAAAGGACAATACTCACCCTCTCCGACTGACTCGTGATGGACCTTCCGCTTCTGGCCGAGTGGGTTGTGGGCCGGCAGGCTGCCACCCCCATTTCCTGGACTAATCGGCGGGGCCCAGATCCGGTTACCAAAGCTGGGAACGGCCCCGTAGCCCCCAGGCGGGCTCCCCAGCACGGAGTTGGTCCAAGGGGCCGGGGTCGGGCTCAGGTTCCCATTCCCAGCCTCCCCTAGGCCCTTCCCGCGGGGGAAGGGAGAGTAGGAGGGGGATCGAGGGGAGGAGCCACTCATCTCGCTGCTCCCATTGGACCCGTTCCGGACCGGCGGCCCCCCGCCCCCGTTGTAGCCCCGACTCCCCCCTATGGGGGAGGGCGGGGTCGACATCCCAGAACTCCAGCCCTGTTGCTGTCCGCCCCTTCCGAACCCTTCGCCCTGCTGTTGCTGCTGTTGTTGTTGCTGCTCACCCTTCATGGAGTGCATTAGTAGGTCCAGAATGGCATTGGACATCCCGACCGGCGGCTCCCCGAAGGAATTGGGTCTGTACTGGGGCGGGGGTGGGGACATGTTCCGGCCGGCCCCGTACTGCTGCTGCCCTTGGCCCTGCCCACCCCCAAAGAGATGGGGGTTGCTAAGGAGGGAGTTGAGGGCCTCCTGGAGGTCCCCCGTCGAGTTCCCCCGCTGCCCATTCGGCGTGCAGAATCCGGGCGGAGAGGACTTGTGTTGTCCATAGTGGGCGGGGGGCCCAAACATGTTGTCAGAGGCGGAGCGCCCGAGGGGCGAGCCAACGGATGAGTTAGAGGACAAGGACCCCTTCATAAAGAGGGGTGAGGTGGTGCCGGGGGTTGAGGGCGTCGTGTCTGGTGGGGAGGAGTGCCCAAAGAGAGAGTACCAGACGGCCTGGAGGGGGTCGCTTGGCGGCGTCTTGGGTCCGTTTGTGTCCATGGGCACGTCGAGCATGGGGGAGTGGGAGGGGTTGGGCAGGAGGGGGCTCTGAAAGATAGACATAGGAACAAAATCCAATTAACCCACCTATTCACAGAATGGTTTTTAATGGACCCATTCATTTGTCCGCCTGCCAGACGGGATTCCCGCCCTTTGGCTTCCTAATGAACCGGAGACGGAGAACAAAATACTAGACACAAGACGGTCTGTCAACTGTAAACCTGTCTCGCACCAGATCCTTGGCCCAGGTTCTAAGCTAACTCTTTTGAATTAAGAGAGCCAGAACCGTGGCATGGAAATTGTAGCTATATACTTTCCGACGTAATTTTACTTCATCATTGAGCCCGTATAATTTAATAGTGAGCGACTGAGACTGAAAGAGCCCGCCTCCTCCTCAGCAATAACATAAATAACCTTAGTCCCTCAACCTCATGCCCCTACTTCCCCTAACACCTCTTTTATTAGGCTCTCGAGACAAATCTTGTGGAATTATAGAAAATAGAGACACAATGGGAAAGTTTACGGGGATCTTCATTAAATGGGATTCCGTGGAAAGGCCTTTAATCTTAATAGTCCATAATAAGGAAGAATAGTCTCAGGATTTCTGGTAAATTAAAATCGGGGGGAAACTGGATATATCTCGATATAATCGGTTTCTTAAAAATCCTCATATTTACACTTTTTGTTTAACATAGTGATAAAAGAAACGTTATCTATCACTTTTTACCACTGGGCTCAGTGATGGATAAAAATTCCGTAAAATTTGTTTTTAAAAAATTGTTTACAGAGAAATAGAGCCAGACGAAGTAATAATGATTATAGTACAACTTTGAGTGCTTCTTTTGATTTTCCTACTATTCAAGTGCCAAATTCCGTTTGCTAATGCTTCTGGCTGTATATTTAAGTTAAACGATGACTAGGGTTGACCCGAAGCGTCGGTGGCCGAGGCAGGGCTAGACGCCGGTTCGGCTCTGCTTCGGCCACCACGCATTTGCGCCGAAAGTTCGGCCGAAGCTCTGGCCGAAGCAAACCAAGTAAATAATCCTCAGAATCTTGAAA
>JAQFZY010002257.1:0-12318 GCA_034696285.1 Hypogastrura burkilli
GGGAATCATACATTCGGAATGGCAAAGTTCGCCGGGTCAAAGTATCAAAAATTAAATGTAAATGCACTTAACCAATAACTAAATGGTCAAATGAAGGATTGAAACGTTTTGTTTTGTAAATTAAATAGTATTACCTACTTACTAAATATTTAGTAGAGTAATAGTTTAAAAATTACCTAGTGCAATAGCACGTTGAGGCCTGTCAACAGGTTCATTACGTAATTCTGAGCGGACAGGATCCGAATTGTTCATGATTGGGTCCTTCCCATGATTACTGACACGCTTTTGCTGAGGCGGCGGAAACTCCTGGGAAGCTGGACTGAAGACATAATCGTCCACTGGCAGAGCTGGGGCAGGTTCCAAAGACGGAAGTGACTTAACAAGTGGGACCCTTGACACACCGACGCCCATTCCACCATCACGCGTAGAGTTGCAGGGTACGGTCACTTGATCCTTAAGGTCATCCTGAGCTTTTGAAAAGGACATCCACTGATCAGCCTTTGCAGGTTGAGTACTTGTGTCCTTCTGAAAGGGAATTCCGGGTCCAGGTGTGTTAGACTCAAAGAGAGATTTTGAAGGCGTGATTTCTGACTTCCTTCTCGACTTCTTCTTCGACTTTGTACTAGCTCCACTTGTGCTCAGGTCAGTCCCTTTTATGCTACCCAGAGAAGGGCTTGGAGACTCGAGAGGTTGATTCAGATTCTTAACAAAGTCTAGCCTTTCACTTGAAATGGAGGCAGATTTAGGTTTCTGCCGAACTTTTGCCGGGACGTAGCCAGGGGTCATTGGGTCAAGAGGAGCCGACTTCGTTGGTTTTGGACGGGTAGCCTTTCCGGCTTTACTGCTCTTACTACTCTCACTACCACTTTTTAGGCGATTCTTAGCCCTTCCTCCGGCCCCACCCGGCCTCACCATAACAATGTTACTATTACTCGTCACAAAATTAGAGTTCAGTTTTACTTGACTCAGGGTCGGAGGCGTAGTAGTAGTCGTAGGGGATACAGCAGGAGCGACGACTTGACTCGCACTGGGAGGGTTACTGTTCCTCACAATCACAGGGGCTGGGTCAAAGGTCATGATGTTGTGGTCCTTCTCGTCTCTCCTTGGACTCACAACAACAGCAGCATTCCGACCTCGGAGGGAGATATGTAGGGGCGGAACACGGGGCTGGTCGGTTGGAGCTGCAGGAGCGCTCATGAGTGAAAAGCCCGCCCCGAGTGGACTTGCCTGCCCCGACACGGACATAACACTCGGCTCCGGCTTCTTCACGAATCCCAGGTCAACCTTGTAGGCCGGCTCATTTTTCTCCAGCTTCAGCCTAAGCTTGATTTTCTCTCCTTGAGGGTCCCTCTCTTTAAGACCAGGCTGGGCCGGAGGGGGCAGGGGATTCGATTGAATTGGAGCGGGAAAGAAGTTCTGCAGCTGTGGCTCGAGCCTGGAGGTCTCAGGGTTTGACTCAAATGAGGCTCGCTTTCCTTTCCCAATTGACACGACTGACATTGGCTTGCCGGATCCAGGCCGGGGCGGATTGGCTTTGGACTTTGTCCTGTGCTTGCCCTTCCCTCTTGGCCCTTTGCCCTTCCCCTTTCCCACGTAGTCATCCCCGTCCTCCTCCTCACTCTCTGAACTGCTCTCACTAGGCATGGGCTCCAGATGACCCGTGAGCGGATTGATGAGGAAGAGGCGGGGCTTGCCACTGGACGGTGACTGAGGCGGCTCACCCTTCAGGGAGTAACGTCTGTGCACTTGGTGACTAGGCTTCGGCTTCTCGTCGTCCTCCTGACAGTTCATTATTGCTCTTTGCATTGAGGAAATGAAGCGTGGGGGCGGGGCAGTCGGGGTCAGGAACGTGACTTTTGGACTGCTCACAGCACTGGCACTACTGACACTGGCCGTACTCGACGTCGTCCCTGAGCTCACGGAGGTTGACGTTGAATTAATTGGAATAAAAGACCGGAACTGGTCCTCAGTCCCTTGGCTTTGTTGGCTCACTATTTTGTTCACATTCATAGTGGTCATGTTCGTGGCGGACTTGGGCCCAGACTGCTCGCTCTGTTGATGGACAGACTGGTTCTGGTTGGAATGTGAGAGCTGCTGATACTGGAGAATGACTTGTTGATGTTGTTGCTGGGGTTGGGCTGGACCCGAGTTACTTCTCATGGAGGTCATAAAAACTGTATTGTCTTGATTCTGAATGAACTGATGGTGTTGCTGAGCACGAGGTGGACAAGGCCCGTTGGTCAAACCAGTAGACTGTTGGTGTTGGTATTGCTGTTGCCGGGCTTGAAATTGTATTTGTTGATGACTAGCTGGCATCTGCAACTGGGACTGCTGCATTTGTGGTTGAGCTTGATTGAATGGAAGTCCAACTCGAATCTGGGGCCTAGTATGTTGAACTTGATGTTGGTGCTGGTGTTGAATAGCAACAATTTGAGCAGGATACAGTGCACGGGCATTCCCAGGTCCTGGTTGTGAAACGATTGTCGCGTTAGGACCTAGTCGTCCTTGACCATGCGTCTGCTCTGAGACGTAGGTGCCAGTGTTGGTAAAATTATGGAGTTTTGCTGGATCAGAGTGTGCATTGGTCATTCCTGGGTCCGGTGACCTCATGTCATTGTGGGAGAATGGAGAACCCGGCTCACTGTGAGAAGAGAGGCTATGTTGTGGGGATATTCCCGGAGAGAATGAGGGGGATGGAGGAGGCTGTGTGTCCAGGCTAAGGCCGCGCTTCATTTTCCTCTGTTGCTGGAGGAGCTGATAGCGCTTGACCTTGGGACTGTCCACGGACAGAGAGAGGGAAAGCGGTGGTGGGGGCATTGATCGAGAACTGCTTGGCTGTGAGGCTGTAGATGTGGGGGACACAGAATTTGAGGGAGGACCACCACCATCCCCATGTTGAAGTAGGTTGACGAGCAGAGGGCTTGAGCCGTGCCTGTCGGCTCCAAAAATAACGTTGGCCCCGCTGCCACCACCACTGTTGTATTGTTGGGCATGATTCTGAGAGGAGGGCTGGACAGGGTGCGGTTGGTGCTGTAAGTAAGGCGAGGGATCATTCACGTTCACAAACTGTATTTGCAAGCTCTGACTTGGAGAAGGTGATGGCATGGCCTGACTAACGGCAACAGAGTTCCTAATTAGGTTCACATTACTACTACTGATATTATTGTTATACACGAATCGAGTTGGATCAGTTCTCTGAGTCAGTAAAACAGTTTGTTGCTTTGCTTGAATCTGGTTCTGCTGTAATAGAAGGGGGCTCCCACCGTCAAAACTCATTGTGAGAGCATTTGTACTTTTTATTGAATTATTACTATTGTTCATTCCGTTTGAAGTCGGGAGGCAGAAGGCAGGAGATGAAAGTGCGGAGGAGGAGGAGGAGGAAGGGCTGCTTCCAGACGCAGTTGTAACGGTCTCACTCCTCTGCATCGTATGAACAGCGTGAGTCATACTTGCAAAGGGGAAGGGCCCTCCATGCGTTGGTCGGGGAGGATGAGTCCCAGTGTTCGGTGGGAGGATCGGGATTGACTCTCCGCTAGGAGCAACAACATTCGGAATCCGAAACCCAGAATTCGAATTAGTTGATATGGAGGAAGTCCCACTGGGACCAGCCGACTGAAGTGATTGTACTTGCGGAGCGTGCCCAAGTTGCTGCCGATACTGACTTTGAGGTTGATAAACAAGAGCCGGGCTAGAGTGACTCGGGGCCAAAGTGGACAGCAAAGCAGCAGCAGTAGCGGAAGAAGAACTTGATTCTGAGGTGCTTCCACCGTCCCCTGTCTGCAGCACAACGTCCTGCGGCTCATTGTTCTTTCCCGCCAATGTCAAGGAAATGATCTGTTGTACGAACAAGACATTAGTGAAATATACTTCAACATACAGATACAACCCAAATATCAAAATACTATCACTTTTTACTCATCACTTCCCGAATTCCCTCCTGTTTAATGAAACCTCTCATTATTATAGTTTACTGTACTCATCTATTTTGAATAGGTACTTGTGAGGTTATGATTAAGGGTTAAACTATCTTTACGTCTAAGAGAATGTAAATCTTTTTTGCTTCGCTAGGCATGGCTTCACTTTGACTTTCAAAGTTTCAAAACGGAAATCTTAAATCTCAAACCTGCACTTTATATCTTATCGAGTAATGAGTTTACTTTTAATCTATCCCGCGGCGCATTCTGAAGCCGAAAATTGAGCGAATTTGACACAAATGATTTCACTCAATTTAATATTAGTATACAACAAATAATAGCATATAAATTTTAAGTGCACAAAAACTCACTTGGTCTCCATCAACTTGAACAGAGAGAATCCCTAACTGCTGGAGAACTTGACTCCCTTGCTGGGCCAGCATCCGGAGCTTCTGAGCAGCTTCTTTTGGAATACTGATTGTGACTCGGACCGAATTCCATGGCTCAATCTTCTTTACCTTAAACGGCTCTTCTTTTTCTATACACAGAACAAATTGTTTAAAAGCCATATAAAAATCTCTAATTAACCAGATACGAAGCACGTCAGATTTATAAACCTACTTGAACCCTTTCAGAATTAATACATATTAATATCGAGTATGTTGTCAACAACGCCGCGCAAGTAGAAATACTGTCAGAGTTCTAATGGCTTACTTGTGTAAATGAGAGACTTCAGCTTGTCCACCAACGTCTGAAATCGACTTGAGAAATCCGGATCATGAAGATTCCCTTCACAGGTCACAATCGCTTCTGTGAGGCCTCTCTCATCTTCCGAGGCCATTTCTGGACATCCAACAATAATTAAAGATTAAAAATGCAAGTTATTTGATATTCTAGAATGTAAGTACGGACGTGCATTAAATTAAAAATTAAACAAGACGTAGCCCATCATGACGTATACTCTAGAGTGCCCACACTAGTAATGACACTACATTATTACATTTAAGACTTAATCTTAATTCCTAAGCCATTACAGCAACTAAAAACAAGGAAAAAGAGGCCCGGATCCCGCCACCTTACACGCCCTGAATGTGACCCCAAGGCGGCCTTACCACGACATATGGGTGAGAGTGGCGTCGGTTCCAGTTTCCACAGTTTTTCACTGTCGGCCCACCTGAGATTAGGCTGGTAGTCTAATTTTCCATTTCCGAAAAACTGAAAAAAGGAATTAGTATTTGTAACTAAAGAAAAAGAATAACAAGTTCTGCCATTTTGCAATCTCAACCAACCTTTTTTAGCCCATGCTATAGAGTCCAGCCCCCCGTATAGCAGAGCATAGGAACAGGCATAGCCGAGCCCCACATATAACATTTACACAAAACGTACGCCTATCACATGACAGTTCTGCTAGGAACGTACTCTACGTCTAACTGCCCATAAGGCTTCAGGCCAAGCTGAGTATGGTTTGAAATTTATGTACTAAAAGAAGGTGAAGTCTCGACATGCGTACATTTCCCACCAACCACAGAGTACTGTCATACAAGAGGTCTTGGCGGATCTAAATACTAGGCTGACGGTCCGCTTGTGACCCCTGCCCGAGGTCAATGTCAATGTCTCAACAGGCTTATTCACGGATCACCGCATAACGGACAAATTAGGTACCTACACTATTATTGATAATACATTTTTAAAATGTGAAAACGGTAAAACTCGGAAACTGATTTTCACGGGGTAGAATATCATGAAAAGACGAGCGATGATGTAGACAGCCTCGCCCAAGAGCGAACTCAGCTTATTGAACAAAAAATAAAATTGACGTTTTAAAAATTATCTGGTCAAAATAATCTAGGTGCTTTTGGAGTAATTTTTACGCGGACTTTCGTAGCTGAAATGCGTATTATCTCAGGTAGTATAAAAGCTTCCTCAGCGCAGCTAAATGAGATCGAGACCTATGTACAGCCGATTTTGCCAGATTTCAAACTTATCATCGCATTGTGCACGCGCTGTATATCTTTGTTTTAATTGAGAGAAACGTGGTTAGTTGTCTGCACTTATAAAATAATGACCGACTTTGCACGCGCTCAACGATAAAGTTTGAAACATGCTTTGAAAAATTTTGGTTGATTAAGCAACATTTATGCAGTTAGGGTAGGCTATTTTAAAGCGCGATTTATATATTGACACCCCCCCCCCCCTCTCCATTTTGTTCCCAACTCGGTCATATATTTTCATGAAAAGGGAACATTGAAAAATCTAATCTGATCTAAAAATACATGCCCAATAAAATAGCTTCGATGACGTGAGGAAATATTGAGAATAGCCAACCAAAACCCGCGCTAACGCGGAAACCAACTACTTCTTCTGAACATTGCTAGGATACACACACGTTCCATTTAAATGAAATAGTTGAACTAAGATTTGCTGACACGTGTGTACTAGAAATGTTCAGAAAAAGTAGTTGGTTTGCGCGTTAGCACGGTTCTTGTTAGCTAGTCTAAGAAAAATAATTCATCATTTAATTGAGATTATCCCATGTGACAAATTGGCCCAATCATTCTCTTGATTTATTTTAATGTTCACATTTCGTACGATAATTTAATGTCTCTCACTCCACTTTATGGCAAACCTGTTTTCAATACTACAACAATGCGACCCCTGTATGCGACCTATTCAATCAAAATATAGCCATTATAATCATAAAAACGAAAACTGCACCTGGGCAGTTATATGTACTTAGTTTATACCAGGACTGTGAGAAAAAAACAATTCTGGTTAAATAGCTACCGTTCAGCATAAAAGCTACAGTCAAGATGTATGGTTTTTATCGTTTCGGTTTAAAAAAAATGAATAAAATTCTCGTTTCTCAGTCATAATTCTGTATCCCGTAATTCCGCATTCCTCATTTTTCAGATGCGGATATGCCTAAATGGTGCGAGTGAATTAGCCTATCTGTCCCACTTGCCGGCTTCCCGCGAAACTTCAATCCAGTACTTCTATTCCGTGTTTTTATTTATTTTACAATTTTTAGTTTTGAAGTTTAATATTTTGAGGTTATGGCAGAGGTCAAGGAAGAAGACCCACTTCTGCTGGATACCTCCGGAGAGTCCAAGAATGAAGGAAACATAGATATCCTCCTCAACAACGTCGTTTGTAGTTTCAGTGTTCGATGTCACCTCAATCTTCGAAAAATTGCTATGACAGGCCAGAACGTAGAGTACCATAAGTCCATGGCTGTAAGTAGAAGATATTCCTTATTGTAATCCGCTATTTTAAATTTATCTAATACCTATTAGTAGATGTTTGATCATTTGTAATTATGTGCTGTGCGCTGTGCGCACAATTAAAATTGAGTTACTAACCGTAAACCGTAGTGCCAGTAGTAATTTAGATGAGCATAGGGGTTCGAAAGGGTCGAAGGTTGAGTACCTATATGACGAAATTCAATTATTGAGTTATGATCATAAATATCTTATCGAATATCCCTGTAAAATTATAACTATTGACTATGTATTGACTATTTTTTGTTTCAGATGTTGGTAATGAAGTTTCGAAGGCCGAGGTGCACTGCGTCCATTTGGTCTTCAGGAAAAGTCACAATGACTGGAGCCACCACCGAGGACGATGCTAAATTGGGAGCACGGAGATGTGCCCGGGTCATTCAGAAATTAGGATTCAATGTTAGATTCACGAATTACCGGGTTGTGAACGTGTTAGCTACATGTACAATGCCTTTCGCTATAAAAATAGCAGAATTTGCTACTTCTCATCCTAGAATTGCCAGGTAATTTTATTCAAAGTTACCTACCTGCGATATGCCATTATTCACTATAGAAGCCCGATTACGATATACATTGTTCTTGTGATGTATGATACCTGCAAGTTGAGTTATTAAATGACACCTGTAAATTATTATCATTTTATATCAGCCATGTGAGTTTAAACAGGACAGATACTAGTTAAGGTATTATCCCGGTATGTCTTTGAGGCAATATTTCTATGTTTTTGCTCTATCCATTTCTATTAGCTACGAGCCAGAACTTCACCCCGGCTGCACTTACAGACTTGGTGATATTGGAGCCACGCTCAAGATATTCTCAACGGGTAGTATTACAATAACTGGTAGAAGTGTTGATGCTGTACAGCAAGCCGTTGAAAAGGCTTACGCTCTAGTCTTTGACTTCAAGAAAGAACGACGAATTGAAGATTTACAAAATTATCCTATTAATGAGAGGAAGAAGAGACGGCGAGAGCTTCGGCTCCTCCAGGAACACCGGAAGGAGAACAAGGGGAAACCGAGCAATAAGTCAGCCGCCCGCCCCCTTAGAAAGCGAGCCCGCCTCAGTCGTGATCAGTATGAAGTGGAAGTTCTCTCCAACGAAGAGGCCGTGGATGACTTTGAAGAGCTTGACTCAATTCTCAACCTCAAGACTCCGATCGAGGAGGAGACGGACGAAGAGGAGGCCGAGGATTTTGATAGCGATGCCAGTCACGACTAATCTACAATGAACATTGACGAACCCATCTCACACAGGAAAGCTCAAGATTAGTATAAACACAAGTAAGCCACTTGCCGGTACTAGTTGACCCAAACTACAAAAAATGTAAACAATATACAAGAATACGCGAATACGTAATCTAAGAAGTGCTGTTTATGGAAAATTCAAAATAATATTTCAACGACTTAAATCGAATGTTCGGGTCAGTATAGGTACTCCTGCTTAACTCCACCTACACAAATCTGTTGAGAAATATATTACTACTTAATACACGTATTATCAACATGTGCTGCGCAGATGTGTTTTTCCTAAATATTTGAACTTCGTGTGATTAACGGAAGGGAAGGAACAATTGTATCTTATAAGCATCAAAGTGCGTAATGTTTCTATTCCTGTTCGTTTTTCCAACCGTCCCGACTTTACTCATATTTTATACAATGTAAATATAATCGAAAACCTTTGCTTAAAGTGCATAGACATTTGATGAAGGAAGGAGTACATATTATATTAAGAATTAAGAACTCAATACGTATATTTAAATCGTCCTTTAAAGTGTAATAGAATAGTTGTTTAAGAGTATTCCCCTAAATGTACTAGTTCTCTTGTCAGTGTTTTTGTTCACATGCCTGCTCACATTCATTTGAAAGTATTCATACAATGTTAGTAGCAAAATACTGTAGATATAAGATTTAAAAAAAATATTTTTACGCACCTATTGGAAACGACTGCTGAATTGTGAGGTTGCGGATGGCGTAGGTCGTCAGTTAACTTTGTTAACTTATCATTCTTGTCTTAGTTCTGTTTCGTCTACAGATAACCAACCACGAAGCCTCAAGAAGTTTTTCTTTCAAAGTAGCGCTTGGTTGAAGCAGTTGTAGAGCTTTTTTTGTGCGTCGTCAAGGCCAGTCGGAACTTTTAATACTTACTCCAGTTATTACATAGAACTTACAACCCTACTACATGGTATATGATCCTACTACTTAATTACAAATTAACCTAGGCTTTAGCTGAAATTCCCGTATCGCATTAAGGTACCTACACGAATAAAAATCATAATGAGCGTGTGTTCTGTTGATGGAAGACTGACATCTCGATGTACTACTTATGAATAAAATTAGATTACAAGGTAGTTAAAATTATTTATTACAATATTCTACACGAAATAATATACAATTACGCAATAAAATCAGAAGCTCTTGTTTTAATTAAATGATTTGAACTGTTTTCATTCTTTACACCCTCTTTTAGAAAATGGAAACTCTGTATTCATTGGCGTCCATGACACCTGCAAAAGATCATACACTGAAATGCAGTTAATGCAGGCTTGCCAAGGGTTCCCAAACTGGCCATATGTAGCTCCAGTCCGGAGAATGGTCAATCAACTAATCCGTCCACAAAAAGCCAACTGAATCATATTTATTTATACGTAGTAGAGTTCACTGGCACTCTGGTGGGAGAATATGCATCTTGAATGACCGCTAATACATCATATACTGACACTTTCTTTTGCTTTTACCATACGATAACAGCTTGCGCTTAGTGTTGTCTTTCTAAACTTGAATATGTACTTTCAAATATTCTAAGACTTCTCAAGAAACAGTTTGTGAGAGCTGATGCTTTTGCTTCGTTCAGTTTTTGGTTCGGTCTCGGTCGTTCCGTTAGTTCTATTAGTCATACACTAGGTAATTATTAGCTCACACTGTTTCGATAACTGTGAGGCCTTGTTAAGAAAATTGCCTCTGACCCCAGACCTCATTCGTTCTTAATATTCGGGATGAGTCTAAATATTATTTTCCGCCGTGTCAAGCCTTACTTCCCTCGAAGGCATAGACTGGTCAAAGCATGTATTTTCTGCTTGTGCTCCATTTGCCTGATTTCATTCCTTCTGGGCACGCGCCCGGGCGGACCCTTAACAGTCAACAAAGGAAGCCGAAGCAGCTTCTACGATTCCTGCACAGACTCCCGCCCAAGCGGACGGGACAACCGGTCATAGTCATTACCCTAGGTATGGATACCTTTAGTTTGTATTCCTGTAATTTACATCTTGACCTCTTGCTGTTTGTTATGCTTATCACAAGTCGCCGGCCCGGGTCACTCTGGGACTGGACTTGCGGGGAGGATGAGAAATGCGTCCGGATCCCGCGTGTATTAAGGCTGACCCGGACAGAAAGCCCGTATCCTTTTCTCCAGCTTTGCTGGCTACGTTGCGGGAGATCTCGAGGGCTCTGGTCGCTTCCATTAGGGCCCGTAAGATGCTTATTGAACACAACTCGGGGTGATGCTGGCAAACTTTAAATTACGTTTGCATTTCAGATTTTAAGGAATAAATTGGAATTGGAAAAGAAACATTTACTAGATCTAATTTAGCTAAACCTAACCTAACCAGAATAGCCCGAAACCTGGCCTTGGCCCCGCGTAGCCTTGGCCTTGGCCCAATTAATATTCTTATTCCTCAGGGAACGGGTTCGACATGTAAGACTGACCTACGAGGTCAAAAGCCAGAGCCAGGCGCCAAATAAACTCAGAATTTTTCACACTTTTCTGCAGATGGGCGTGCACAAGGAGGAGCCAGAGGACATGCCCGTACTTCTCTTTCTTTCCGTGACCTCAAACATTACGAGTGTGACGCTCCAAACAACCGAAGAATACAGGCTCGGAATTCAAACAGTAAGACGCCTAAGATGGCCATCCGGAAGGATTCCTAATACTGCCTTTATGATGTGTTTCTTTAGGCTCGGGGCTTAGAGGTTCGGATATCAGGAAAAACCTTCTTCGGGGTCCGACATGGACTAGAGACCCTCTCCCAGCTCATCGTATTTGATCCCGATAGGAGCAGCTTCCAAGCAAGTCCGAATGACATTATAATGTGTATAGTATAGCTACAGCAGCACCGAACTTGTATTGCTTTTCTAGATTTTGGCCCAGGCGGAGATCCGCGGGGATGAGGTGTTGTTCAAATGCTGGGACACCCCGGAGATTCGGGCATTTATGGCCAGAGAGGGCATTCTCGAGTTACACGATCTCTGGGCCTACTTCCAGACGACGGCCTACAGGAGGCTCCAAGGCGGCGGGAATGGGCCGGCGCCGCTACCCATCCTGTGGACATCCGCTCTCACAGACCTTCCGCATATAGCTCAGCACGTTCATCCCGAACTCTACATTATCCAGAGCTTGGAAGGAGGTAAGGTCAAAGGTTCTTCACTCCCTGATAATGACTCATGCGGTCTCTCCTCTTGCAGCCGGAAGTGAGAAAGTCAAGAGACTCCTCCAGACGGGCTATCCAATCATTTCCTCTACGGTGGACATGGCGTCCTTGGACTGGGGGTCAGAAGAGGACTGGCGATAACCAATTGGCAGGTAAGCAGCATAAATTAATTAATTAACCCAGCTCACTACTATGATTTATGATCGATTATTTTCTACATTCAGTCAGTCTATGATCACGACCTCCGGACTTTCGGGAACCTGACGAACCGGGTAAAGAACAGGAAGTACGGTAAGCTCCCGCAGATCCTTGGAGCCGAGGCCACGCTTTGGACAGAAAAAGTGAGTTATAGGCTCAATTCATAACGTAGTCAGATTCACTCCTTTGGTATGCTCTCAGGTAAACGAGTACAGCCTGGAGACCAAGTTCTGGCCACGGGGGAGCGCCCTCGCTGAGAGGCTCTGGACGAATCCTGCCGGGAAGCGGAGCCCGCTCGTCTACGCCCGAATATTGCGTCAGAACGAGCGGATGCGTGAACGGGGCCTCGGGGTCGATTTCTGCCAGCCTCACTCTTGCGCGACGACGCTCTCCGTCCCCTCTGACATGTAACCTCAGTCTGGTCAGCTTAATCCGTGACCAGTGGTCATACGATTAGTCATTAGTCATAATAGCCCCGCCATTCTATTATAGCTAGGTACCTGAC
>JAQFZY010002258.1:0-12308 GCA_034696285.1 Hypogastrura burkilli
GTATAGTCCAATTGACGTATAGTCCAATTGACGTATAGTCCAATTGACGTATAGTCGAATTGACGTATAGTCGAATTCACCTAGTCCAATTGACTGTAGTCGAATTTTCCTAGTCGTATTGACGTGTAACCATGTATGGTAGTAACTAGCATCCCCGTGCACTAAAACTGTCTTGTCGTCTTAATGTCATGCTTCAAATGGAATTCATCGTCCCACCCAGTAGCCGTACTCGGCATTGCCAAACAATTGGACCCGTTAAGATGAATTTTTATTGGACGCAGAATTGCTTTGCAATCCCGGACGCAGAAAGAGAGGGAGGTAAGGAGTGACAGAAGCACTAAATTTTTATAGAGGACTAGTAGCCCCAGCACCATAAATTCTGGTTTAGTAACAACTTGTGACCACAACCAGATCAAAGAATCACTTAAGTTAGGTTAAGGAATCCGAGGTATGAAATCAAAATCCAAGTCGGAATGCAACAGGGATCCTGATCTTTTTATCTACCGGATCCCGAACTTCAACCTGACACGTTGAGAAAGAAAGCCCGTTGATTGTTTCAAAACGCACCTTACTAATACATACAACATAAAACTATTATTACTAAAGTACACTACGCTATACCACTTCTTCTAACACAGTAGAGAGTGTTGCGCGTACGTGTGTATGTCAGTTGTGTATTTTCGTTTGCCAAGAAACAAATGGAAAGCAAGAAAGTACTGATGCGAAGGCTGGCGGTTAATTAATTTTAAAATGTAAAGATAGGAGAAACTCAGTTCTATACTTTTCGTGCAACTACGTGACAGCTTTCAGCCCATACGTAGTGATAGAATAGAGTTTTATATGTAGTTAATGTACCCTTAAGTATCCACCCATTAAAACAATATTGAGGAACCTTATCATCAATCAAATACCCAGCACTCGGTATTGCGAAATAAACTCTACCCTCTGTACGCATCAGCAGTATGTTGCGATTGAAGACGGGATACTAAGGGAGGGAGGGAGGGAGTGATAGTATCGTTAACTTACTAAGAACAATGATATTATATTACGAACAGCTATATACCTACTGTATGTATGTAATAAATATGCAGTAAGTATAGAAATATAAGGTAGAATTGGAAGCATGACTATACGAGCTCCTTCATCCAGTCACCCGATTTTACTCTAAATAAGCTCGAATCACAGTTTTTGTTAGCGGAATGTGGAGCTACAGATATAAACGCATGAAGCAAAGATCTCCTGAATGACTTGAAATGAGAAAGTTTTAGGAATATTGAGCTCCCGGGAATAGGAAGATTACCAACCTGGGTCGCATGATGGTCTATATGAGCCCTAACCTGTACATGTTCGAGCTCCTAAAATACGACCTCACCTAGCAATCTCCGATTATTGATAATTTTAGTAAAAAGGGTCCTATGAAGCAATAAACACAGGGAACGTTGCGATATAGTTATCAATGTTCATTGAACCAGAGTCAGCAGCATCCTGGCCACGTCCTACGTCCATTACAGCATTGCTCGTGCAGAGGACCTTTCTTTTATTAGGTCCAAGACAAAAGAAAGTGAATTAAGCTTCGGGTCCTCTCTCCAGTCAATTTTGTTTCAGCCTCCTCCCTTCAAAACTAAGTCAGTTATTGAAGGCTGTTCGAAGAGAAGAAACGGTTAATGGTAGACCGAGATCTATCCGGACAATGAATTAAATACGAGCGAAATAGGATCGCTCCAGTTTCCCTCTTTCGCCTCCTCATCCTCATCCTCATCCTCAGGTAAAGTAAAGTAGTATGTGGTAGTACTAGATGCAGCAGCATTACAACTTACAGCTTTCTCCGTGTAGTTTGTTATAATGTAAAATGTGGCCTACATCCTACGTCCATTTCAGACTTTACTGGCGGCTCAAGTGCTCCGGAGAAATGACTGTGGACAACATACGAGAACGGGATCCGTTTTCGCCTTCAAAATAGCATCAGATTATGCGTCAGTCGTCAGTATCAGTGTGTAATACAATGTCATACTAAGGAAGTCGAAATGTATGCAAGCATTAGTCAGATGGGTTTTGAATAAAAAATTTAAACATAAAATTCTACTTCTCACATTTATTGTTGCATCAAGAACAACAATCAATCCAATATAATACTACTGTGATTAAATCCAGAAGCGTACAGTTTTCTTAAAAATATCAAAAATAAAAACAATAAAATAGCCTGGTTCGCCCAGCTATTTTCAACTTTTGGACCCCTCCCTAAATTGAGAGCTGAAAACGGCCCTGAGATCAGTAAGGTACAGAGACGGCGTATTTGCTGAAGAGGAAAAGGAAGTGTTCACTTTCTCCTTCCGACGTCATTCCAGCCGAACTTTCACCATCGGAAACACTCCATCCTGGTATAAGCATGAGGCCTACTTTGACTTATATCCAAAATTGTGCTATTTAGTAGAGTTACGGCTGAGCTGAAATTGTAAGGCAGCTAATTCAGTGCAACAGGCTGGGGTTGGATCGAAGAGTCTATGTATACGTTTAGATATAGGACGGTTTAGGTTTACGAAATAGAAAAACACTACTTACTACATAAATACCCAAAGGAGTCTGAGTTAAGTACAAGTTACTATAGCTGATTAAAGCTAAATTTCATGAAATTCAACACTGTTGGTTTTCCCTAGAAACCGAGAACTAGGAACCGGTGTCCCTTACCAAAATCCCGGCGGAAAACGGGAGAGAGAACTAAATAGTAAATTAAAGGAAACTACGGCATTAGCAAATTAACAGTAAAATCCAAGTAATGAATTTCCACAAATACAATAAAAATAGTACTTACTACTAATCCTACTAATCCGAAAACGTACCACTCGAAATCAGGGATAGGTTCGAGTCGACAACAATGTAATTTACTTCCTTGGTAAACTTAATCTGAGAGGAAATAGCCCAGAAGAGATACAAATTCACATACAGACAAGGATCCTAATTCAATTAAGAGGGGAAGAATAAACTCCTGGAGTCAACCGGGTTTACCACACTGCAATTTTATTTACTATATATGTACTAGTTAAGTACTCGGAGTGAGTAGTATCTCGTGTAAGTGGGAGGTGGGACTTAATGCAATAATTCAAAAATACCTAACGCTTGATCCTAGACCCTAAGACAATATAGAATGTATGTTCCTAACTAACATTTGGTACCATTGGTCCCGGAAGTTCAACAGGGTTTCTAAACTGGAATACCGTAGCCAGCTATAGACAATTTACTGTTACTAACACCCTACAGCAATAATAAGACGACGAACACGTATATTTCGAGCTAGTATTCATTTAGAGTTGTCTGTAATACTTCGAATTACTATTTTACAAGCACGGATATTAAGTAGACAGAGGGCACTTGGAACCCAATCATACTTTAATAACACCTGAGACTTGATTTATGGATTAAATACCATAGGTAATGCGTCATGTTGCCCACCTGTCAACCCATATTCAAAGGAATAGCTGCTCAGTGAATCTGTTTGTACTCGTAGTGCTATAGTAATTAAATATAATACTAATTTAAGCGAATACAACTTTCCTTCAATAACAAAAGTGGAATTCGTGCTATTTAAGTCCAATAAGTGCATATGTGATTAATAGTGGACACAGTCCAGAGTCTCGTTCTCAATTCACAACCTTCATTATCATCATCCACTCTCGCCTCTCGCGCCTGCCTCAAAATTAATGCGGCTACTTGAAACATCATATACATATCCTTCTATGTAGCTCCATCCTTCTTCTACCAGGTCGTTTATTAACTTTAACACAGCATTTGAGCAAAATGAGAACCAATTTACTCAATATGAGAGCATAAGAACTAAGAAGAGTGTAATTAAAAATTCATTAGTGGACGAAGTCGCAAGTTCTAGTAATGCCTACCTACTCTATTTCTATTCATATGCTTTCCATCTGGCTGTCTACAGAAGAATGTGCGACATTTGCAAAACACATAAGCATACGCTTTTTGATTCCTGTTGTATATTATGCAAATTACAAAATGTTCCTTATGACAAAACGGGAGTCAGAAGTCAGACTCAAGCGCTTTAAAACGCTTTTGAGGCAACTTATTGCCGTATTAACGTAGTAAAGACGGTTATACATTCGTTTTGTCCGTCCGTCTGTCCGAATGTCACCATCAAAACTGCTTCCTTCTTTTACATATACAAAGTTGAATATCAAGACGCATTTTTGCTCGCTCGCCGCGTGATCGCTGCCTTGCGCTCACCTTAAGCCTGACTTTTATATATAGAAACACATATCACGCTTAGAAAAATTCTAACTTTACATAGCGTCTCACACGCTATAAATTCAAACCTCTTGAAGCGAAATAATGGACACGGCTCTTGTCAGCGGTGTCAACTAAATATTAAATATTTCATCAGTTGACTATTTTATATATGATCAAAACATTCTAAAACCTCTTTGTACCACTGACATAGTATGGTTTAAAAAATTAACATGGGCTTCTCTGCTCGAATGGCTTAAGCAGTACGTTCAGGTGTATATGGCTTATAAAGTTGAATATCTCATTAACTGTTATACAAATAAAAAGACTGCAACTTTGTGTATGGATTTAAAAACCGACCTCGGTTTGTCTACTCGAAAGAGTTAAGCAGTACTTTTAGGTGTACTTATATGACTTATAAAGTCGAATATCTCATTAATTGTTGTACTCCTTTAAATATTGCATTCAGTATAGTTTTAAAAATTTAACATGGGTTTCGCTAGAGCTTGAAACATTTAATATCGGTCTCTCTGTTGGAGTTTTAAACATTACTAACATTATAAGTTTTAGGATATCCTTTTCGTTAATACGGTTTATATCAGTTTATACTGTTTATTATTTACCTAAGTCTACTTTATTTAGCTATATTGCATAAGGTAGAGAAGAATATGCTATTCCTCACCTTGGCGGCAGTCCAGAAGATTGTCCAGCCTCATCGGTTCCCTCCTCAGCCTCCTCGTCCCCGTCCTGCTCAAGGTCCAGGTCCATTTCGTCCGTACTGCAGCTGGGCATGGGCACGGCAAATATTTTCTCGTCACCTTCCCCGCCCTCACTGCCGTTGGTAGTGGTTTCTGGGGGCAGGAGTCCCTCGTCTGGGTCAACTTCCGACCCCTTTCTCCGCTCTGAAGGAGCTTCTTCAGACGGAAGTGCTGGATTACTACCGGCCTCTTCCATCTCTTTGCAGGAATCAGGCCCCGAGTGCTCCTCAACAATCTCCATTCTGTCAATTAACATTAGCAAGGAGTTAGCGGAATAAAGAAACATGTACTTACTTATCTATGTATATACATAAAATTGTTGGTGAGTTGGTATGTATGTATGTATGTATGTATGTATGTATGTATGTATGTCTATCCACTATCTCCTCTGGAACTACTGGACGGATACGGATGAGTGATAGCTTAAATTTTTTTCTAATTTTAGCGAAAATTATTCGTACTAAATAGAAGTTGACTTTCTGCAAAAAAAAAACTCTGCGCCTGGTAGGAAGCGAGCTGTCGACCATATTCAAATGGGTCCGCAGCATGGAGTCGGGTGGCTATGTAAGGAGCCAGGTATGGGCAATGCGCATATGCAGGCATAGAGTCACGTGGGTATGTGAGGGGCCAACTGCATGGAGGCAAAGTGAATCCTTCCATTCCTGGCCCCTAACACAGCCACCCGACCCCATGCTGTCGACCCCTTAGCAAACGATCTCGAGTTCAATTCCTTCCAGGTGCAAATTGGTTTTCGCAAAAAGTTAACTTTTGTTTGGGCGAATAATTTTCGCTAAAATTAGGGCAATTTTAAGGTATCGCTCATTTAAATCCGTACAGTAGTTCCAGAGGAGATAGCGTACATAACCACAAACATACATACATTTAAAGATTTTATGTATATAGAATAGATGCCGACAGCGTGGTTGCATATTACATGTACTTTTATAAAATAAAGTGAAATGCCGACCATAGCTTGTGGTTGTAATTCATTTACGAACTAATAGCAGAAAGTACAATACATCAGTGCAGTCATATAATAACCTTAATTACATAGTTACATCTATATACAATAAAACTGCTCAAATTCATCCGGCAAAGTAGAAGTGAGTAAATGATGCGTCGGCGTACAATATCCCACACTCCTTATTCAAACATTTGTTAGTAATTTGAGTGCAACATACATTTTATTAATATACATATATACATTATGCGTGAATATCATATTCATATCATGTATCATACTACTGCAAAGTTAGTCGGTGCCCAATGCGTTGGAGGGTGGTTATAGGCTAGCGTAATTTTCGCACATTCCTTCAAAACACCTCGTTTTAAAATTGTTTTTTCTTGTGAAAAATAATTCAATTGTTGGACTAAGTTGGAGCCATGAACCTTTGTAAGTGTACTCTAAACAGTTATTCATAGTTATTATACCAATAAGCCTCAGAGCTGCTTGGAGTTGACCTCGACAAGATTAATTTTTCTTAATTAAGAATTTTCTAATGCATATGTTCGGCTTTCCCGATCGGAAACTCCTGCATTGCGGAAACCGATGTGCATTTCCTCCTGGCACCCGACATTTCCTAGTGCGCTCCGCAACCTATTTCTGTCTCTCGGGCTTCCGTTTAACCCATTCCCTCCGGATCGTAAGATCGGGTAACGTGCTAGTCTAGCATAAAATGATCTTAACTTTGGTACTTTGTTTTCAAATGTTTTCCTTTGATGGGGATATTTTCTCGTTTTCGACGATTTGCCTGTGATAATTTAATTTCAGGAACTGTGAATACTCTGGCAATGGTTTATAACGACATATATACGGTACACAGAAGAGGGATCGGCCTTCCCTAAAGGGGAGGATCCCGTTTCCGTGTATCGGTAGGTGTAGGTATAAGTCCATTGAATACCTTCGGACAGCTGTCCTTGCTGTAAACACTGACATTAAATCGGTGTTAAAAATTCTAGGACCTGTTATCAGGGTTTTTAATTCCGAGAGCTCAGTTTGGTATTTATATCTGAGGCCTCGGATTAGAAAACCCTGATAACATGATCTTGCATTTTTAACACCGAGTAGTAGTAGGTTTTTCTGCGACCCTTGATTAGCCAAAGTAGTAGTAATGATTTCTAACTCGAGGAAGAGCCTGGAGGCTTAAAGAACATTATGTACTGAAATTCGTCGACTGTAAAGCTCAATTAAAAAAATACAACTCTTTACAACGATCAGAACTTTGTGACTAAATCAAAAGTAGTGAGTGACTTTACGCGACCTTGCCACATAAGGTGAAGTGGAAGTAATGTCAATGTCAGCGGTTCGCGGCTTCATTTTGACAGCATGATGGGGAACCCTGCCTATTATAAATAGCTACAGTTCACTCGATTATATTGATTTTAAATCACAAGTAAGACTCCTCGAAGACTGCTCCCCGGCCCGCTTGCTTGAAGAAAATAAATATGAGGTACTACGTACATAGTACTACCTACCCATACCTCTATTTGTAAGGTATTTACTCTCGATGCTAACAATTGTAGATTCTCTTATCAGGGTTTTTAACTCCGACGCCTCAGATATACATACAAATCCGAGGCGTCGGAGTTGAAAACCCTGATAAGAGAATCTACAATTGTTAGCACCGAGAGTATACTGGCGTGATTCGAAGGAGGCTTGGCTAAGGTAAGTTACACACTGCACATTATTTACAGTGACGAGTAAAAAATTAACGAGGAACAATAATACCTATGTGAAAGATACGGGAAGTGTTGAGGTAAAAATAACCAAGGCCCACAACCCGCAACAATTATTCGTTGACTTTCGGTTTGTCATATTAATTCCAAGCTCCAAGCCCATGCTCCTTTCATGAGTGTGCCTTCAGTTGATAAAGCAGGAAAATCCAATGCAATGGAGGGATTTGATAGATAAGTATACACTGTATGGCCGGCCTAATATTTATATTACTGACTAATCAAAGGGCTGTGGTTTTATTCGGCTCGAACGACTGGGGGTCGTCGTCGTGAGTCGTGAGGTGTCTAATCAAAATGAGCCCTTATGAAATGAATGGGCTTTACGTGGTTTAAAATATATTCTTACCACTTCAATTACTTCTCCTGACTTTTTCCCCGGATCTACCCTTTCTAATTCTCCTTTCAATTCAAAACTAGAACAACTAAATACTAAATTACATACATCCATGGAATCGGTTCAGGATTTTACGTAGTTCTAGACACACCGAGTCGCTAAGTGGTTACAATGCTTAGACAAATTAGTAACATGTATATGACTATGTTACGTAGCATCCTTTTTCTAGGCATGAATTTATAATAAGAATAGCGCTAACGGGTCTTTCTTTCTTTCTTTCTTTCTTGCCCTTTCGTCAATAAAAATATAAACGAAAGTGGCATTGGTATGGACCCCGTTGTTAGGGGGATTTGTAGTAACAATTGGGGGGATTGACATTGGGATCTTCCTCACTAAACACTGCTACACTAAATACTGCTTGCTAGTTGCTACAACAAGACAAGCAATAGAGGTGTCGGGAAAATTCAATCTCACACGTTCTCTTAATTTAGAACTGAAAACACGGACAGACGTACTACTCTGTTATTTACAATTAATTATTCTGTTCCTTGGGTAATCAAATCAAGTATATCTACATTTCACACTCCCAAGCTATTTGGTCAAATCCAGACACTGAAGAGACTGTGCTGTGGCAGAGGCTCGGGATCGGCCCGGGATCCTGCCGAAGGCCGAAAAATGGGACACTTTCAGCCAGACAAAATATCCATACTGAAGCGGGCAAACATAAAAACTCCAGTTACTAACACGTATTGTATTTTGTATTGGATATTTAGTGTTTATATGGGATAGAAAAGCAGCGGCCCGAACCACCTAATTCTGAATTCTGTGGTTTGACATATTATTAGTCGAATATTGTATTACCAATTTAAAATCTCCCTTTGACTAGCCAACAAGCCCGCGCTAACGCGGAACGACTAACTACGTCTTCTAATGATTTCTAGCGTGCATGGGCCATGGCTGCATTTGTTTTAGTTGACCTGATGATAATGGTGGTCCATGCACCCGAGAAATAATTAGAAGACGTAGTTAGTCGTTCATCGTCAGTGAGGGCTTGTTGGCTTTTATTATAATTGGGTATTATGTACTTCAACTAAGAATCGTTTTCGATTAACATCTTCTGTGTAGTTAAAAAACGTTTGGTGTATTAATAACTTTTAGCGTCAATAACATTGACAAACAAATACTTACGTCGGAAATAGCAAAAGGGCAAAACTTGAGACACCTTAATACTTATTTATTAGCAAAGTGCACATAGCACGGAAGGGCTACCTACCCTTAGAACCAAAAACTTTGAAGTAGCACATTAACTAAAACCAAGTAATATCTCATTTTCGACATACTGGACCTGACGTAAGAGGAAATTTTCTCGACCTGACATAATAGAACCTGACGTAAAAGGAGGACACCGAAGTAGCACCTGCAGAAGTGCTTGTAATCGTTGGAATAGACTGATTACAAGAAAACAGAAGCCTATATGAGATTCCAAATTTTAGCTTCACAAATGAGAGAAAATAAGCTCAACTATCTGTAGGTAATAAAAGCTACACCACAGCAAGGTGCACCCTCCCCTTTCCCGTGTAACGTGTTACATTTACATTTGGGGTCAGGAGGTCCATAATGTGACCGAAGACAGACTACATCGCTCTTCGATCATCTGCATAACAATGCAAGAAATGCTTTGACTAAGCTTTGACTAGATCTCGACTCAGAGAGACCACCACCCTGGAAGGGTGTAGGAGATGGGCAGAGGGATGATGCGTTCCATCCCCCCAAAGTGTCCACTATCCCACTATGCATTATCTTCCATGGACATGGATGGAGGATAAAACGTTATACATATAAAGGACTCCTCACTGCCACCAGGTCTCAAGCCTCCAGCACCAGAGGCCAAGAAGATGAGGAAAGGAGTATTTATACTCAAAAGATCCCTTTCACTTTGGATCTGGTCTGGAGAGTTTACAAGGGAAAAAAGGTCCTATTTTCGAAGCCTTCTTTTCGTGGGAGGCTCAAACCGTCTGTCCTAAGCCAAAAGTTACTTCAGAGTAGCATCGGGACGGCCAGGGCCAGTAGCCAGTAGCCGGTATACATAGGTGTAGCTGTAGCCGGAACCAGCACCCCTAGAATCAAACTTAAGGGTGACAGCAGTTAAAACCGAACTAAGAAGAAATTCTAACACATGAGCTTAGCCCAATATTCTAAGGCGGAGAGATTAAAATATCCTCGAATTTGTTTATTCAAACGTGGACGTGGGAACTGAACTGCTTGCATTAAGCACTCTTTTGTATTACTACTTTGTAATGCCTAGTGTCCTAACCTAAACTAGCTTAAGGTTTCCTGTGAAATGCCGATTTTGTGCATATTTGGTCCCATTTTCAATTTTTTGTAGGTCCCACAACAATCTGTAAATCTGAACCGTATAGATTTTTAGATACAAGTATACATTCTACTACATATTATAATAGAAGCATTAATGGCGTGGGAGGGGGAGGGGGTGGGGCTCGCAGGCTGAAAACTGTTCGGTTTATATCTTAAGTACACTGTCCTCTGAAACATAATTTTTTGTCTCGACTTTTTCGTGGGCTGTGGGCTCGTCGTATCGTCCTCAACGCTTCTGAATACCACATCCTGAGCCTCCCTCAAGACTCATCTTCTCCCTTGCCCACGACTATTTTTATTGCACCCGAAACCTCATTCTTAGAGTTCATCTTCCTCCTTTCCAGAAAAAAAGAGTCAAGGGGTCCAGGACACTCGTTCACTAAATAAATGCAGCTGCTCCTACATTATTGTTACGCAATGATATCCCCATCGAATAAATCCAGCATAAAGCATAATATGCACCAAGTAAACACTTCTATTAACTGTCGTGGGACTGGAGGAACGAATGAGAAACTTGTAATTGAGCGGCTACACGCTAATCATGTATTGCCGGGTGTAAATTATGTATGAATTCCAAAAATAATATTTACCTAATTATGTATATCGATGAGTCGATTGGTATAAAAGATTATATTACTAAGATTACGTTTAAAGCTCCAACCAAGCCTAGAGAACTTTCAGAATCCAGAATCAGCTCTATTGACTAAAGCGAAAACCGAACTGATACCTGCGACACAATTGTCGTTGAACAATACGGTGACTATGACTATCGATATCGACAATTGTGTAAAGTTGTATAGCCCATACCCATACCTTGACATTGACACGCTGTCGATCATCATTCCAACAAACTGCCGAATCCGAACCTTCTACTCCACATGCTCCAGATGGCCCGCGTCATATGTCGTATGTCGCCGAAGAGTACGGGTAACTAATTTAGATCTTTAATCTTTACGTTAACTTTTAGCGGACAGGAAAGAAAAATGCGCTAGGTACGACATATAAATAGGTTTAATATTATATGTTTCTTAACAGATCGAATATTGTAAGTGAACAAAGTAACCCTGAATGTATCGGGTAGTTAGCCTTCAATAATTCAAAGTCAAGCCCCAGTGGATGTCGATGCACCGTCTCTTAATAGAATTCCAGCTCCTTAGGAGTAGATTGGGATCACCTGAACTTGTATAGGAGCCAAAAGGGAGAGGTAACTAAGGGAGAGGTAACCTACCTACAAACGTCTTGTGGCGCCCGATTCATGCCAGAGCCGCCAATGCATTTTAATCGGAGGCATGTGTACTCCTTTGCCCTATCAGGAGACTTTGATCAGTCAACTGACTTTCAAATTCAATAAAATAAAAAAAGGTAAGGTGTCGATTTCGGAAAAAAGGTTAAATTCCGGTTTCTTTTACCTAAGTGTTACTAGTAAGTACATATTACTATTACCTACAAACAGGCCCAGAGAAACTGGAGGGATATTTTACTTATACAGTCCCAAGCCTAATCCAATTCCAATCAAACAGCAATTCTGAATAAGCAATGAAGGTACAGTAATATTTCAAAATAGAAAAATTATGTGAGTTACGAAACGTTGCAAGGGGAATCTGAAGATCGTTTAACTTTTTCAGACTCTGAACACAACCATTAGGCTCTCAAACTTCAGCAAATAATGCATTAAGATAAAACATGTCGGACACATGTTCAGTAGTTTGCAAGGAAGAGGTCAAAGTGACATGTGAGTGAGGAGTGACAGATATTTCATAAAACTAATCAGCCATACGCCCATAAATTAGTTAGGTACAAGTAACGACCTCGCCTTCGGCTCGTGTCTTATACTTGCGCACGCGGCTCCGCCGCTTAGCGCGGTTGGCTCT
>JAQFZY010002259.1:0-12307 GCA_034696285.1 Hypogastrura burkilli
TAGTATTAGTTTATTAGTTAGCTAATCACTACTCCTGTTCAGAATATTTAAAAAATGAATGTTTTGACATTAAGAACGATTTTGGTTGAATGATTTTTTCTAGATATTTTTCGGGGAAATGTCGTGAAATCTCCTCACTCGTAATGTTAAATCCCATGCCTTGCTGATAGCATAGGCCGGGGACTAAGTTGTGAATCGCACTGTATATAAATTAGATCGAGCACCATTTGTATATAAACTCGAACTACGCGAAGCACATTATACAATAACTTTTGAAAAAAAAAGATCAATGAAGCACCCTTTCAAATATCCAAACACAACCGAATTTAGGAAAGGATTAGACAGACCTGGAGATATGGCTGCTTCTTTCCTCTTTATGTGCTTTATTAGACTCAGAGGCGGTTCTAGGCATAGGCTAACCAGGCTATAGCCTGGCCCAGATTTTCCAAGCCTACTTAAATATGTGACAGCTGAACGTAAACTCGAACTGAGCAGAACCCAGTCATTTGTAACACTGATTTTGTAATCATTCGTAGGTGAATCCTAAAGTATATAGTACTATTTAATTAACTTCGTTAACAATCTAACATAAATTATAGAGTTAAATAGAACCCTGTATAAGCTATTCACTTAAAACGTCGTTTAAAGCAATAATTATCAACCAAACTCACCGGCAATATAATCTACAGTAAAAATCAAAATAAAAGGTAATTGTATTAGCTGTAGGTATTTTAAAAGAGAGCTTTTATAATTGCACTTTAGACCTTGAGGTAACGTTGCCGTGGACTGTGGACCCTGTGTACTTGCTTGGAGAAAATTGATACACGAGCCCCGGCTACATTTTTTAACTAATTACAAAATAAACTTCACTATTCTATAGTTAAATAGTGTACTTATACGTAATGCTTAACAAACCGTATCTAACTTAGTTCTTAATTAGGTACAATTTGGTCCGAAAAAAGGACATGAATATTTACAATTTTCAGATAATTCATTATCCATCTTAACACTAAGTTAGGTACGGTTTGTTAAGCATTACGCATAGTTACACTATTTAACAATATAATAGTGAAGTTTATTTTGTAATTAGTTAAGACATGTAGACGAGGCTCCCGTACCAATTTTCTCCATGCAAGTACACAGGGTCCAAAGTCCACGGCAAAATACCTGAAGGCGCATGAAAAACGCATGGTTTCGTTCCCGGGTTCACTAGTTTGTATCTTGCCCCATATAATTATGGTCGCTCAATTAAATAAAAGTACAGCTCTGAGCTTTGAACAAGTAACCGTAATAAAATAAGCTCAAACATGCTCAGTGAATACGATACTGTCTAATCTGTGCATCAATTTTTGTAAATATTCATTTGTCAAAGGTCGGCATTTTATTGGGCATTGATACATATTCTTAGGAGGAGCGCCTTAGTGTTGTAGTTCGGATATTCCACATTTCGTTAAAAATCGAAACCCCGGTGTCCGCATTAACGCTGAAAAAAGTGGAGACAAGTAACAAATTAAAAATTAAAAAAATCTGGAACGAGCGTAGCGTAGCATGACTCATATTCGGTAAACATTTATCACACCTTCCATATTTTTCGATCGCCCACCCTTGAACAACGTTCAATCAAGCACCGAACTCGTAGGGCGACTTGTTAACCTTCCAAAAGTGACCCATATATAGTAGTCCATGCTGGTGACGTACAACTTTAGTATCCATTTAAGACAGTTATTTGTTACCAATAAGCCGACAATATTTGGGGTTGGAATTTGTGGACTTTTTAATAAAAAGGCTAAACCTTTGACTACGATTGCAATTTAATTTACTTAAACGCATCCTCTTGAACAAAGCAGTACAGAACATATGAGTTCATACCAATACCAAAAAGTCTTTTGCGAAAAGAATTTTTACTACGGTCTGTAAAAACGTTGGCCGCATGAACCTGAATGAGTTAGCCTAGTCCTGCAAAATGTCTAGATCCGCCACTGATTAGACTTTAGTTATCATATAACGAAGGCTATACCTCTCTTCATAAAAGAATAAAAATATAACGCCTTACACTATATTTCTAGACATATCATGAAAAGCAAAATTACAGACATTGCAAATTCTTCTTCAGAAGTTACGAATAAGCGTAGAACCCATATGTAAACTCAAATTACACAATGCACAGTTATAAAAAGCATCAGTTGTAGTATATAACCTCGAGCGACTTGAAGCGCTGTATAATACTATATTTAAAAGTGGTTAAATTACAAAACGTAGTTTAAACTTTCGAAACGCTCAGATTTTTTAAACTTTGTTCAGATCTTTTGTTAAATTCTTGTCACTACCATGGACGTAAGTAAGCGCTTCATATGTACATGGTCAATCCCTGCTCCTTCGACAAATTGAAATGCGTCACGTGTATGGGCTTATATACCAATGAGCAGGTGTTACAGAAACAAAAACAAGAAATAAACATATTCCTATGAACATACTAGTGATGAGAAGCATTCGAAACAGAATTAAATTTTCCAAGACATCCTTCGTTTCTTTCTGAATTTCATTTTTCTGTTTAGAACTTTTGGTCCTAGGCTGCTGAAAGCAAGATTGTACCTCATTATCAAACTCAATCCTAAAGAAAATGCACTACAAAAAAGTGCAAGACTACCCTGAGCTTGGAGGTGCACTAGAAAGATAGAAACAAGCTCAACCGAACCCAAGTCTAATTTTTGCGTTACACTTCAGGTCCTCCGTGCGTACTTTTATATGATTTGACATATATGTGCATACTGAATAGTTAAACCACGGAGGACCTTCGTGGACACTAAAATTAGACTTGGGTTGGGTTGAACTTGTTTCTATCTTTCCAGTGCACCTCCAAGCTCAAGGTAGTCTTTTACTTTTTTGTAGTGCATTTTTTATTTTTTTGAATTTTTCATTGCCTTTTTTAAAGCACAAATTCGCAGCCACACATTATTGCTAGAATTGGAATTCTCAAAGATATATTATGTTGCCATGACAACCCGGGCAGTTATACATTGTGGAGCTGACAATTCCATATGAAAACGGTGTCAGCGTCTAGCGTCACAACAGTTCGTAAGTTCTTGGTTTCTGTAACATGGCTTGCTAACACCACACTATTTGTAGAGTTAAGTAATCGATTTATTTACTAAAAATATTTGTATACTAATTAGTTCCAAACGTAGAGCCAAGCCCGCTAAGCGGCGGATCCGCGTGCGCAAGTATAAGACACGAGCCGAAGGCGAGGTCGTTACTTGTAGAGTTATAACCTGACGTTAAAAGGACAACTTATAGTCAACGGAATGGCTAGCTGAAGTAATCTATGATTCCATGTGATGCTCCGTTCAGTTAATGGTTACATGCTGGCCACAGTTTCCAAACTTCATCTCTGCTTCCGTATTCCACTCAACTAATTATTACATGCTGGCCACTGGCCACACAGTTTCCAAACTTCAGATCTACTTTCCTGCTCCACTCAGCTAATTATTAGACCGACCACGAAGTCGGGCTTATGTGATTGCCCTTTGTGTCCGTCAGTCTGTTAGTCACAAATTCTTAGACCAGAGCCAGGCAAGCATGTAAAAACGTGTAGTTAGTAGCGGTTCGGCTTCTCACTAGACGCGCTGAGGAAGCATGCTTCACGTATAACCACTTAAGATATCGTATACTTACAAATGAAAATGTCGAAATTAAAAGATAACGCATATGTGAACCCGTTGTACGAGAAGCGCATGGTAATGTTGTGTTCTACTTCGGAGAATTATAACACGGATTTCAAATTTCGAAATGTCGGGTTTAACAATTTAAAAAAAAAGGATCATAATATTTACAAGTTTATATATGGCTATCTTTATCTTTTAACACAACGTTAAAATCCGAACCGTAACCCCAGTTTATATATGGCATCTTTTAACACTACGTCAAAATCTGGACCATAACCGCAGCTTATATATGGCTATCTTTATACACTACGTCAAAATCCGGACCATAACTCCAGTTTATATATGGCTATCTTTATACGCTACGCTACGTCAAAATCCGGACCATAACCCCAGTGTATATATGGCTATCTTTTAACACTACGTCAAATCGGAGGATTTGTTACAGTTTAATATTTTGCAAACAATTTTAATGCTGATGTTGCTATAGTAATGTTTGCTACATTGGTCTCACATACCAGTTTAAACTGTTTATTACATGCTGTTCACACTTGATCTGAAACATACCTCCGTGTAGTATACTGGCCTACCAGGTAGGCACTACGTGTAGAGTACGGATAACCCCAGGCGGAGGTAGGTATACTACACTACGGTATGGGGCTTTGGTACTAATCTTTCGTTCTTAGTTCACACTGTTTCCAAACTTAAAATCTGATTTCATTCTCCACTCAGCTAATTATTACATGCTGTTCACACAGTTTCCAAACTTCATCTCTATACTTCCATGCTCCACTCAGCTTATTATTTGATTGATTAAAACTTAATGAAATGATAATTGTCATACGTAGTAGTGTAATTGGAGTTAGTGCCTCGCCTAATTACTAGGTTATGAATTCATCGGTAAACGTTGGTTCGGTTTCTAGTAAGAGTGTAGGTAATGGGTTCGATTCTCTCCGTCACCTCATTGCATTTTGTGTTTTGTGCCTTTTGGTCCTAAGCTGCCAGAGGTAGATTTTTTACATTGGAATCGAAATCAGGATTGGTCGGAATCATAGTTGCGGGATTGATTCCTCCATTCCGTAATCGGTTAGGTTGGGTCGGAACCGTTAAGGAGCACTAACTCCAAGGCAGTTACGGATTTAGTGTTGAGTTGGACGGAGATGAAACGACACAGGGATGAGTTATCCCCGTCCTCGGGATGTATAGGCGGGTGTTAATGGTCGCAGGAGTGAGTTGGAGCGGGTGAGTTGTCGTGGAATCGGCTATAAAGGGGAAGGTTGATTCTTTCTCAAGGCAGACAGAAAACCCTGGCTGATTCCTGAGAGATTTAAGGGCTCTGAGACTGAAGGAAAATAGCGTGGAACATTCGGTAGATTTCACACTACGAGCCGAGCCACCTCCACATAAAATAAGGCCGGCTGCTCTAGAGTGCGAAGCCGATCCAAAATTGGTCGGCGGCGGCGATTGAAAAAAAATTGTCGGCGGCGCCGGCGAGCCGGCTTTAGCCGATGAAAATTCGGCGGCGGCTACAACCACTAAACAGCACCGGCGGCGGCCGCTTTCTTCGGCTTATACCCTTATTTTTTCTAATTTTATTTAAAAATAAATAGCATTTAATGCCCTAATATTCATTAGCTTGTTAACTATAAATTTTACTAACAGATAGGGTGAAAAAATAAAATGATCAGTAAGATGTACTCATATAATTTAACAATAATATGTAAGGAATAATAATTGCATGCATAATAAATTCGGGTGGATTGTATTAAATAATATTCTCGATAGCATAAATGTTATCAATTATGATTACCAAAGATAAATATTAAATTCACCAAAAAATTAACTAATTCAACCAAACATACTCTGTTATTTTTCTTCCCGAGTTGTTTTAAGGAATACTTCGGTGAGATTTGACCGCTTTCCGTTAGGCCGGGTGCAATCGCTACAACCGAACGTTTAAAGCTAACCTAACTTTAATTAATCAAATCGATAGGCCAAAATCTTCCGCAAAAAGAAGTTAAATTTTTTCTTTAATTTCTGTCAAAAAAGTTGGTTTCGACCTAGTTCTTTTTTCGGAAAAAAATAGGAATGTCTACCGTATGACTGTTTAAATCTTGTAACAACATTTACGGCGTATTCTTATCAATTAAGTCCTAATCATACAAATGCGATTTTCAATAGTTACTGAGTACAGAATACTGAATTAGTCGAATAGGAAGTAGTAGTTGGGACTCTTTGAACAAATCAAGATCAAGTTCATTCTGCATCTGAGACTAAGTCATAGTTGTCATGTATGAATACAATATAGTTCACACGACCCGGCTCTATATTTGCCCGTTTTGCTGTAATCAGGTTTCCAGACACTGAAAATACTCGTTCTGATGGAGCACTAGTGCATGGAATGCTGAGGATAATTCTTGCCAATTTACTCAAACGAGGGAATACGTTTGAATTAATCCTCCACCAATCAAGAGGTTCTAAAGTCGTAGTTGTAGACCTCAAGTAGGTATCAATCTCTTTGTCTACACTGTTTTCCCCTGAAGCGCGAACATGTTTTGCAACCAGATCTAATTTCAGCTTTTTCCTTTTGTCCTCGCTGGTAATATTCGTCCTCACAATCCCAAGTACTGGCACTGGTGCTTGCTGGAAACAGTAGATACACTTAGAGTTAAAAATATTCCATAATACTATTCTTTACTAAAATGTATGTATATTAGCGCAAGTATACAGATAATAATTTAGTACTGCTCTAGGTGAAGAATCTATATATGCATACTCATTTCTCCTTTGCATTCAATAATCTTTAAAAGTCATTTTCTTTACATAATCTTAAACAATGCTAGAGAAATGAAATACCATACTTCGAGTACATGAGTGGTACTTTGCTTTGCATTCGGGACGTATTTCTGTAACATCTCTTTGAGGAATGTCAACTTCGTATACTTAGAATTTTCAACATAGATGTTGACCTCATCTAAGTTAATCAGGCATGGATCCAACAGTGTCGCACAAGCCATCATTTCCGAGACTGGGAATCGGTGGTCAAAACGCTCATTCAACCTTTCGGCCATGTACTTTGTAGTAGGAGTGTCAGAGTCAGCAATTAATGTGGTAAATCTAAAACATTCATATTCTCATTATAGAGTATGAGTTTTATGTCACAATGGTCTCCCATCATGCCATCATGCCTACATTAGTGGTCAATATTCGATATACAATATTATTATATTGTTTTAGTTTAGTTCAGTTACATACTTTTTCTTCAGTTCAGAACGGAACAAAAGAGCCATGTGAAGAGTTGGAAAGCGGCTGCCGCTTAGTATTGTAGTGGTAGTCTGGAAAAATTCTAGTATCTCAAACATGCCTTCCGAGACATTGAGCTCGTCTTCAGTCAGTATCTTGTCGTAAAGTTGATTCTTCTCTAGTACAGCCTTAATGGTAACTGTAAAGAAGTGAATAATAAGATCCTACAAATTTCCTGCATTTCTATATATATTCCCGCAATATGTTTATTTTTTGGAAAATTATATCGTTTGGATCATGGATTGGCTGCCTTAGCCGGTTGGATATATTTCGTGAGCTATTATTTGTTTAGAATGCAGCCCTGGCGAATACATTTCAGGAGATCACACGCCTTGATAACGTTGGATCCAAAGTCTGTTGTGACGATCCACGAACGGTTCATGAGATTGAATTCAGTACAAACGTCCCTAAAGTCTTTTTCAATATTTTCGCCTGTGTGCTTAGAGGGAAATAGAGATGTTCTTAACGTCGCCTCTTGAAGCTTCCAGTTCTCATCTATCCAATGAGCGGTGTAGGTGATATAAGACCGACGTCGATAGTTGTCAGTCCACATGTCAAACGTAAACGAGATGGTTTCTGGTGCGGACATTAGACGTTTCCTAACACGAGCATGAACCCAATCGTATACATCTGGAAGTGCTACTTGTAGCAATGTCCTTGAACTCAAGATTTCGGAGATTTCGTTGGCAATTTTCAGGTGGATGCAGAAGTCATGGAACCCAATTTTTTCAGCCGTATTGAAGGAAAGCAGATCACGGCAGAACCACAATGTCATCTCACGTCCTAGTCGGAACTTTTTTTCGGCTGGATTAGCCACAAGATTTGGCTTACTTATTCCGCTTGTGCTAGGTACAAAATATGTATCGAGTTTGGCTTGCTTGTCATCATGATTACTTCCCTCCAGTGCATTCCCATGAATCGATCGCTGATGACCAATAAGGTTGGAAGTTCCGGTGTTCACACCGTATCTGAAAATCAAGAAAAGTTAAATTTAAATACTATTAAATGCCAATAATATAATTATTATCGAGGCTCTAATACTGCTTCTAATTTGCAAAAATAGTAGCATATGGAATAAAATAGTAATAGTGGCAAAACAATACTAGTGTTAGATGTATTTTGCAAATGCAATGTCTTCGATGTCATGGCTTACGCCTTACATTTATTCGTTCGAAGACGATAGAAGTATACTAAGAATAATTTAGTATTATTTAATTACATAGTAAGCTGACATACTTGTTTTAAAGTCAGGTTCAATATCTGACTTGCTTTGTCAAACTCTAGCTAATTATTGTTTTAAATACTCCTGTTCTTATTTAAACAATTGATACTTGAAAAAAAAAACTTTAACTGATAAGAATTAGATAGGCTGATGATTATAGTTTACAATAATCCACTTCTTATTTAATGATATAATTGAATATTTACGAAGCCATGGTTTGAGTAAATGCGCTAATGAGTTTGTTTTAATTTTAACTAGATACGAACTTAAGTATGTAATTCAGAATATTCAAAATAAACTCACCTGTGAATAGTTCCTTTGTTAAAACAGTCAATACAGTAATGGTGTTTGGTATCTGCTGTTTTCTCCCCATCCCAGTATTGTCCAAAATGCTTCCAAACCTCACTGTTTTTCCCAAATGTGTAATTTTGTCTATGAAGCTTAATTGTGTAATGTTTTCCATTAGCAGAATTGATTAACTCTTTAAGTTCCTGTGTGTTAAGATTAGCTGGTTCTGCCATTGCCTCGTTTAGCGACCGAGTATATGACACTATTGAAAAGCAGTATTGCAAAACCAAGACCGATGCGATCAGGATTGAAAAAGATAATGAAGGCTGCTATGGAACATTGTAATTCTTCATACATTCATTCATTCATTGACATTGACCGGATATACCAACAATTTGGGTTTGCGGTAGGTTATACACGCATGAAGTAGAGCATTTATGCCAGCGAGTCCGGAAAGAATTAGAAAGGCAAAGACTAAACTTAGGTCGTGCCCTTGGCTTATGGATTGCCTTATGAATAAGTCCTTGCTTGTCATAATGCCTGATACTAAACTGTACGGATCAAAGTTCAGCCGACGACGTAAAGGGTACAATGGCAAAGTAATAAAATGGTTCTGTATTGTGTATAATGCAGCTTATAGGGAAAACAAGAGCCTTTAGTATAAGTAGGGTAACTACCTCAAAGAAAAAGGGGCACGGACTCGGACCCAAAGCTTTTTCATTCATTCCTAGGTAAAAATGTGTGTGATAAGCAGCCTTTTCGACCTTTTTCCCTCGTGGCATACTGTGCATAATAAAATTTTATTACGCCTAGTAAAGTGCTTTTCTATTCTTGTTTCGGCTGAAGCCGACAAATTTACCGGCCGCGGCGGCTGGCGGCTAGCCGGTAAAAACCAGCATCGGCGGCGGCTTTTCCGGCTAACCCTAAACCGTCGGCGGCGGCGGCTAGCCATCGGCGGCTTCGCACTCTAGGCTGCTCCGAGTGAGAGCAGGAGCCCTGAACCCTGAAAGTATCCCTTCCTCCTCCTCCTCCCTCTAACTCGCAGCAGCGCAGGAGCCCTTAGATGGGAAGTGGATGGGGTGGATTTTAGTGATAATCGGATATTAGGACATCTTTGAATGCACATTTTAGAGACTTCTATACAAATATCGGTCACTTTTCCTGCTCCTGCAGAAAGGTATTGTACATACGATACACAACCAATTTCATCAAACAAAGCAACTGATATTTGTGTAGCACCCACGAAAAAGCCTCCTCAAACACGCAAGGGTTCGGTTCCCGTCTACTTTGCCTACGCCAGCTCCCTTTTCCTCTTCTCATCTGGTTTTTTGAGTTTTTCTCTAAAGGGCTATGTCTGCCTTGAGAAAGAATCACCCGGAAGTATCCGAATACTTTCACAATATATGCATCCGGGCAAGGGATTCTGCTTTATTCCGTGACAAATTGAGAACGTATTCGGATACTTTCTCTCTATCGTCCAAACAAACATGAAATTAAAAAGGTGTAATTTTAAAATTTGCGCGTGCTAGGAGGCTTACACACACATATGTCACGACCGTACAGGATGTCATACGAGAGAATTAATAACAATTTATTTTTAATTTGTAAAACATGGAGTCAACTTATTCGTTTATATTGTTATATTGTGTCCGTTTTATACTGCTCCAATTCGGTTCAGATCTGGCTCAAAAGGGGTGGCAGATCGATGGGGAGGGAAACTGGACGGTAGACTGTCTCCCGGAGAATATTCTACAGATGGTAAATATTTTCAAGACCAATCACCGTGGTTGCCTGATTCATCTCAAGATTTTACAAGTCCAGCTGCACCATTGGACAGCGCTGATGACCCTGCACTAAATAATATGAAGCTTAACTCAAATTCATCGGTACAAAGCATCGTCGAAGCGATGCAGTCAAGCAACTTTTGGTTCCCATTTGTCAAGTGTAAAAGATAATTCGTGTATTGCCTGAAAATTTTTTTATATACATATTTAGCTGGTGTAAATACCAGAAATCCAATTAAGGAATGCTTGGTTTAGGTCGAGATTTACCGGACTCTAGCTTTGTTAGCGCTGATGCTGTGAGTTGGTTGCTTGTCCACATGAACGGAATAGAGACAGAAATGGACGCCATCAACAAGTTCAATGTATAAGCTTCTATTTCTGCTGGACCTACTTCCTCATTTACTGTACTGTCAGTCATTTACAAATAGTACTTGCTTATTTGATTTTTAGGATATGATTACTGTGCAACTGATTTCTCATGCATCAGGAGATCCCTTCCATCGTTTCGTGAATGGTTTCTATTTCTACTGCATAACTTCCGCCATCCCGGACGGTAGGGAATTTTGTATAGTGTTGTAGGTTTTTAAGAAGTCCGGATGAATATTTTGGTTTTGGCTAATTTAAGGAGCGGCACCCACGAAGAAGAGACCAAACTTGGCTATGTTTCAGAATGACTGGATGGAAGTTGAACTGACTCATGAGCGGCAAAAATTAACGGAGGGGCAAGGTCCTTCACATTCCGAAGCTAACATCCGGAAGCAAGAGGCAACAAACTCGTCGAGTCAGGATGTTAGAGACGAAAAGAAGAGCCCTCTGTATAAAGAGGTTTATTTGGATGTGGATGTTGGTAAGAAGAGTGATCGCCAAGAGTGGGGTCATGTAAGATACCAGGCCACATACAATCCTGACGAGTCTTTTGAAATGGTCATTCAATGGATTCAAGCCACTGGATCCATAGTAACAGAGCTGGTATGTCTGGTATTGTTATGTAGTAGAAACTACAAACTCCCTGAATTTCTCTCCGTTTTGAACAGGTACAAGGCTGGTCTCGGAAAGCTCAACAATGCAACATGCAGCTTATTCCTATTCCCAGTGACCCGTTTGCCCTCCCATGCTATTCGAAGTCAGACTCTCTGAGAGGACCTATATTCATCGCCTTAAACGTGGAAAGCATCATCGAGAGCCGAAATTATTGGTTTGAAGGTACCTGCTCGAATTTTCCTGCCACGCAAACGTGAACAGGATAATAGAAACCGTTGAAGCTCCTGTTAAGTTTATTTTGCATTTAGATTATCCGGAGGAAAGTTGGGAGGAACGAATGTTTTTTCTGCAAGAGTCTATCGTCTTGCAGTTTGGTTTCATGCGAAGTCTGAATCCGTCGGATCAGGATTCTAATCATCACTATGTCCACTGTAGCGGAAACATGTTTGTCTTTATCCCAAGGGCAGCTTCGGTAGACCAGGTACAAGAGAGTGAGCACGCGAAATCTAAATATCGTAGCCAGTTTTCGTTCCAATTAATCTGTCGGAATTTAGGCTAGAATCAATATTGCGGAAATGTAATCCAACCGATCGAGCCGCGGAAAAGTACTCTTAAAGTACCTAAGTCCTTACCGTACAATCTATCCTAAGACAAACACGTAATCCACGATGATTTACTAATATTGGATTGATTTGAAGGCCTTACATACGTGCATTCCTAGTCGCAATAGAGGAATCACGGTGGGATCGATACCGAGTGCTAATTGTAGCCGAGTCGTTGATATCGTACTTAGAGCTTGCTCTTAATTCAATGTATTAAAACTAGCACTGTAAATCGGGATGTGACCTCTTAAAGTCAAATGACAATATTCACGTAATGATAAACATTCCAGAGATGGAGTAAACGATGAGTATTTGGACTCTACAGTGCTTTCCAATGATACGATGAAAGCCGGATTTGATTTCTCGAATCCGGTCGAAAGAGCCCTACCGGTTAAGGACGCAATATACGGGTAGGTCATTTTCGATTCTCTGCCCGGAGAGGGCGGCCCGGTCGGCCGCCTTCTACTA
>JAQFZY010002260.1:0-12305 GCA_034696285.1 Hypogastrura burkilli
ACGTGGAGCCTGCGGTTCCCCCCCCCCCCCCCCCAAAAAAAAAAAAAGAGTTGAAAATCCGACATATCCCCCCAAGTTGAAGAATAGGAGATGTCCAGTGCAGGTCTCACTCCAATCCATTTCTAAAACAGAACAACACTGGGCCCATCCTCCCTCCAAAGGGAATAATGGCCTAATTTTTGGTCCTTTTTTAAAGGATTGAAAGGGAGTGGAATGACAGAGCAAATAACACTTGTTTGGCTCTCTCCCTATTCTATTCATTTGAGAGCCAGCCAGGGAGAGAGAACGGACAAAACCTAAATAATAAAGGGAGGAAGAATAGGAAAATGGAAAGCAAGGCTCTCAAATCCTTATGCTGGGCCTCTCTCCCTCATTTATATTATTAGGAGGCAAGGGCAGGACAATCAGGACTGATGTCTATTACCTGTAATCCTAATACCAGCTCGGGCTCTATGCCGAGCCAAAATACTCTCTAAAAAGCCTCTATTCAAATCCTAAAAAAAACTTGACAAAACCTTCAAGTCCATGTGTTGCACCCCACCAAACCCCCATAATGGAGCCTGGGCACAATGGAAATCATAAACAGTGTACCAATCCATTGTGTGGGCCTTCGGAGAAGAATAAGAAAATAAATAGGGCTCCTTATGGGTCCCTACCTCGCTCGGATTGGGATCTTACTAGGAAATCCGGAATTGCAGCACTTCAAAATTTGGGAAGTTGGATCAAAACTTAATTCTTAAATTTTAAATTCCAATCAATCAATCCGATTCCATGTAGAGCGTTCAAATTTCACACTGTTCCCGTGACCATGTACCCCTGCTTATTGTAGTCCAGGATCCCTATTAAACTGAATTACTGCCGTAGTTGTTCCTCTGGAATAAACCTGTCAGAGGGGTTAGCCTAACTCATTGCCCGTCATAAAAATAAGATGTTTGTAGCAGGAGGACATTAAAGGTTAACACTGTGCCGTACCTACCTGCCTCCCGCCCTCTAAAACAGAAGGTATAGGGAAAGCCTTGGTCGGGTTTGAAAACTGTAGAGCCTGTATTATTATTGCTGGAGACCAGGGTCCAGGCCGGCCCGGTGACCTGGGCCACAATTACTTTTAAAACCCCTTTGTTCCGACTTTCTAGCCCCTCTTCTGTTAACAGCCTCCCTTTGGATTTTAGGAGCCCCGATTTGCATGTCCACAATGGGCATAATTTTCATTTCATTTGGAGGCCTGGGACTCCTAACAGTTCCTTTACTACATTCTACATTAAGCCAGGTGTACCTTCCCCATTCATTCCTACATAGAGTCAGAGAGCTGGCTGGCCTCTGAGGATGATTAGGATGATGGTCCAGGCCCTGTACTCCTTGGCTTGCCTGGCCAGGTGTAAGGCCCAGGGCGGGGAATAAAATCCATCCCCATTTATGACAGCCCTTCTTAAGAGCTAACCCGCTCGAGGAACAAAAGGACTTTATGACAATCCGACTCGGAGCCCAATGGACACCAATAGTAATTCTGGAAAGGCCAAAGGGAACTACCGACGCCGGAGTGGGACTTGTGTACGGGATACGGGATTCAATCCTCAAATCATCGGCCACTGGGCACAAGTCAGAAGTCAGGATTTCCCTTAAATGGTTTACAGTGTTATTGGAGCTCGTGCCCTATTTTATGGCCGGCAGAATGAAGGGATTGATTTTGAAAACAGTTTCCAAGGTTATGGACTCTATGGATTTCACTTCTGACCTTTGACCCTTCTGTATTTGTGCCCATTGTCTATGGGCAATAAAAACTGAATGCCCGATGCAGAATGGGTGCGGGCAGAGTGGTGGCATTTAGGCTGGAAACCATGTCAATCCCGATTGTTCTCAATAATAAGACCCAATTTTTGGAAAACAGGCCTTTATGACCATGAGGGATGAAGAGCACAATAGAGAAGTGAACTGAGATATCAACAGGTAATAAGCTCCTTGTTTGGCCCAATAATTCAAAACTACAATAAGAGAATAAAGGTGAGAAGCTGTGCCCATTGGGGATCATAATCATAAATAGGAACTGCTTTATGAGCCGGCGGATACGGATCCAAGATCCAAGCCGGATGCCTCGGAGGCTCAATTTCCTTGCCTTGAGATATGAAGGCCTCAAAATCAAATTGTCAGCACTACTAGCCTTTGAACAGGGACAAGGACGAGGAGTATGATTCTACCATTCCTATTGTGGGCCGTATTAAAGCCCGTCACTTGGTTAACATGTCATATGATAAATACCTATTATCTCTCGAGCCCATTATTTGGAGCTCCAGAGTCCTGTGAATCAGTAATAGGCCGGGTAAGACACAATGGGGAAAAGAAGACAGAAGGGCCGTGCTAATACTTCCACTTCTCCCTATACATTATTGTACACTGTACCCCTGCGTAGTGAAATAGCAAAACGTATCACTCAAAATGCTAAGGCCTCACAATTCACAATGGCTAAACTCTCCGCGTGTATGAGAGCCCCGGCGGAGGGAAAGGACTTTCATATGAAAACTTGACGTCTGACTTGATTTATAGTTGTTGTTTTCAAAAGACGAATTAAGGAGGAGAGTGAGGGCTTATAACATTGGAGTCCTATTATCCCATACCCTCAACAGTCACTGCGTACAACAGTGGCCGTCGCTCAAAGTGACTTGGCAATTCGTATCTTATCCTACTAGGTACTACTGATACATCATATCTACAGTAGCATACGACATTTTACAGCAGTAGTATAAATGCAACATGCAATATGTGATGGAAAGTTGTGGGACGTTTCTCCGTGAATTATGCCCGGTATTTAACGAAGCTCTAAAATATGACTCCTGGCATTTTCTCTTACTGTTTTTTTTTTAATTTGACTTCTACCATATTTTATTTAAATACTGACTCCTGGCTTTTTCTTTTTAACCTCTTTCATCTGACGATTTTTATTTATTTATTTTACTAATTTTTGCATTTAAAAAAATGTGGTTATACTAGCAAGCTCGGTGCTGGGTTGGTTACATGCTGTATAATATGGAGTGTAGTGGGTTCGGCGGAATATACTGTATACCTATGGCCCCATTCGCTACGGATTTAATAGTCCTAAAAACCTATTTGGCGAATATTTATGCCCGCCCGTTTCCGGAACCCATGACTCAGACGCGAACCCATTCTCACCCTAAACAATCCTAGTAAGGAATCCATCTTCCTTTCTGAGCCCAAATGTAAAATGTTTGTAAAACTAAAAGCCATTCTCATTACTCTTACCAACACCTAAGCCTGAAGAAGGGGAAGTTGATAGGTTCTTGAATAATGTTGCTTCTCTGCCGGACTTTGGAAACAATTTAGTTCACACCTTGCAGTGGAAGAGGAACAGAATTCATCACACCAAGAATTGTGCCATATTGAATTTATTTATATAGGAAGAGATACTCATCGTCATTTTCCAATCAATCACCCCTTAAATCCTCCTTTTCCTGACAGGACCTCTCCCTTGACAATTGACAATCCTACAGTTACCCGGCTCCCAGACCCAGACCCGGAGCCTCCCGTCCTTATCAAGGCCGGGAATCAAACTAAACGTACTCGGTTCAATTGAACCTAAGGAGCCTGTAATCTAATCCTCCTTCCATGGAAGGGGAAATAATTCATAATAATTCTTAAAATCCGAGTCCCCGACTCCATTTCATTCCGGGCGGACAAAAGAAAGCTCTCCAGACTCCTTTTCTAGTAATGTCCTTTTCCCGTCCCTTCGTGCGTCACATTCTGTCATCTCCCTTTCGTCATTATTTGATCCACTCAAGTCGAAACTCAGCCTCAGCTACGGCTCCTAAAATAACAAGGCTTTGGAAAGCCTCGCTTTTTAACAGGCCTCGCCACTTCAGCCTATTAGCGGAAGGTAGGTACCTACTCAAAATAATACTTTATAATGGAACTTATGGAACTAATGGAACCTACGCTAAAATCACAAGGTAGGTACATGGTTCGAATGTATTAAGCAATGATTTATTATCATAGCGCATATAGAAATAGCACCTTTACTTCTTGGTTTAAATAATGTTAGCGATTATTTTTGCTAAAGAAAGTTCATTATGTTAGGCGTTGTTCGAAATTTTGAAATTTATCCGGAAGTAACTCGGTCTCTCTGAATTGCAGTTCAGTGACTTGCTCATTAGTGTACGTTGAGATTTTACGTACGTTTAAAAAAAAAAAAAATTATATGTTTTGATAGGCTCATTAAACATGTGTCTCAAAAAATTAATAAACCAAGACCACGAGGCTGTTTGATCACTGGAAGTCTCTAGCTCTGTGTCACCGAATACCCCGTTTCTGTCCAGCTTGAAGGACTTCGCTTTTTTTAGATTTGAAATTTGAGCCCAATGTGCCTTTGCCTTTACCAAAAATAGCCAGGATCTAACCTAACAAAAGGGTTTAACCTAAAGGACGAGAATCCAGATCTCGCATTATCCTCACCCGTCATATTAGAATGAGGGACTAGAATGGGACACTGTAGCAGTTCCCCATTCTGGGCATATAAAGGGACGGCGGTGGTGGTGGAGAATAGAGCATTATGGTTCCTGGCATACTATTTACTTATCTCAAAGCTCACACAATAGTAGTTCCAAATGATCTCAACACTTTTCTTTGGTTTAAAAAAAAGAGTGGCCTATTCATAAATTGAATTATCACGATGAGTCCCTTTGTGGGCAGAGCCAGGTGAAAAAAGGCCTTGTGTACTAGAGTCCCTTTTTATGATTATAATATGCTGTCCTTATCCAGCCTCGCTATTCTTTTCCCAAACACAATCCGTCCAACCATACACAGTCCTCCATTGTGCGCTTTATCCCTTACCTGGCCGGACCTCTGCTTCTGGCTCAAAGTAGACACCTACAAACCTCGGCACAAAATGAGTTCCCTCTTCAGGGGTGTAGAAGTGTGTACTCAGCCTTATTTATTTTCTTTGGGAAGGGAAATGCTTCAATTCAATTGTGCCGATAAAAGGCATTCAGTTTCTCTCTCGAGTTAAATCGAGTAAACAATCATTAGGATCAGGCCCGTAATCAAGTGGACCAGATTAGTTCGTGATTGAGCAGATCAGCAAGTAACTCAAGTAATAAGGTTTAAGATCATAGATCCTAACCGAATTTTAACGGAATTAACTATTTGAGTTTAAGGTGAAACGTATGTATATTTTCTCTGGAAACGAATCCGAAAATCGGAATCTCTAAAATAAAATTCACGAATATTTCGGCCGTTAAGTATGCGAATGTTAACGCCACGCGTAACGATAATATGTCAGGAGTTAGAGCTATGTAAACAGTCCTCGATTTTGACCAGTTAAGGTGATTGTGTCAGGCGAAGTGCTAGGGAATGTAGCAGGTAAGATGGAGACTTGGGAATGACGACAGTCGTCACTCCGTGGGTCCCACGCTTAAGAAAATAGTACAAAGGGGATTTGGCGTAATCACAACAGAGCCAACCAGCGCTAAGTTAAGTCTACGACTTTCCAAGTAAACTAACACAAGGATAAAGGGGAACCACAATGGGCAAATTCCAAATCAGGAGAGGCACGACGAGAGGCCTTTCCGAATTTAACTATTGTTGGCCAGACCTCCTTCATAATGAAAATCAAAGGCCCTCATTATTTTGCATACATGCCCAACAGAATGGACTTTAATTCCAATTCACAAATAGAAAGGGGATTATAGTCTCTCCATTGTACAGGAATAAATCAGAGGCAGACGACAGAATCAGAAACCTAAAGCCGCTTCCACTGCTCTTGTAGCTCAAAGACTAGCACCGCAACATCATAAGTCCAAAAATCATTAACGCGACTTATTATTATGGCACCTAAAAATAATGTCCTTGTCACTAAATATACTGATTCCAGCATATTATGCCGACGTAAAAACAATTAACATTAATGGGTTGCATTTAATGCATCCCCAAAAATATATAGTTTGACCACAAACGTCTTTCCATTAAGTTGTGTAAATCTTTGCCGAAATTATAAATCCGCTTCGTCAAAGAACTCGAAATTGGCCGGAGTGCCTACTTCGCTAAAATTCAACAATTAATATTAAACTCATTTCTGGCCCAGTTAATTCCTTCCGAATGACACTTTACGTGTTATGATTTACTGTATATGTAAGCTAATTAAGAACGTAATCTGAATAAGAACTTAATTTAAAAAAATTAAATTAAACTGCATTTAGACTAAGTAATTTAAATGCATTTGCGGCTAAACTCTACCTTATATTTTTGGGGACGGCCTATCATCTATAATATTAAGTCAATATTAGTCCCTCCGAGTTTTTATGACAAACAACCTGGGCCTCGGTCAAATTTTACTGTACCTACCTATGTTCCCTATTGTCTGTTCCGAAACAAATAAGCATACAATGGGAAGGGGACAAACATGCACAGGGGGTCATTCTTAAAGGTGGAAACGGAAACACTTGTTTTCCTAATCAAATCATCCCATTGAGCCGCCTCCTTTACCCAACCAGCCCCCCATTCAATTGACTTTTAAATAAGTTCAATTTTCTGCACACATGCATCCCCTAAGCATAGGGTTCCTGCCTTCCTACCTACCCGCAGCTGGTTCTACATAGTAAAAAAGGAGGTGAATATTATTATTGTGAGGGCTGGCTACACGGGATGACATGGACACGACATGGACAGAAACATGACAGGAGACACATTCTCAATCATCCATCCATCCCAACAATATGTACTAAGGGAAGGCATAGGCATAGTATTAGACGGGGGAAGTGAGAGAAGCAGATTAGTCCGGATTTCGTGACATGCATGGAAGGGACGATCCGAATTGTCTTCTTTTATCCACTTCATTATAGGCCCAGGCCAATATAACCTACTTATACATTCATGGGACACAGGATTCTGTGTATACCCCGCCTTTCAGTCCATTATTATCAGGCACACAGAGTTTTTTTAAAAGGTTCCGTGTGTTCTCTGTCGCATTTTCAGGTGATTATTCATGCCCTGTCTCTCCTCTCTCATGTGATACGGGTCGCATTTAGTAGACATAGCTATCCGTAGTATATTGTAAATCTCGTGAATTTACGTCCAGTTAAAACAAATGAAAAGTAATGAGATCTGACGAACAAAATGCTGATTATCGCTCAAGTTAATATTTTCGTTAGTACCCAAAGCTAATAAGGTGAGACTCATTTAGGCTTTTCTTGGACCTGGCAAATTTTAAAAAGTTGAGCTGCATTAAGTTTATCGAAACCAGTAAGTCTGACTGTACCATGCGCGCCATTTACATTTTTTGTCTTATAGGAAAATACCGTATTGGTATTATTATTCCGTTGTTGTCCACTTAGATGCAGTCCTCAGCGCAAGGTATTTATTGAGTCAACCCTGCCACACTTGGTGACAGCCTCCATACCATACCAAAAATGTCACTGCCTACTTTAAGTCATGAGAATTCTGCTAACGAAGCCCCTGATCCTGATCCCCCCGCTAGGTAATTAGATGACTCTCTTTTTAGAGCTAGAGCCCCAGGTCCAAACAACGGTGATCTCCTGCTGATTCCGTTTGGGCTATCGATTAGGAAGAGTCACACTCTTCCCCACTAACAAACAGCGAGAGCCTTTCATTCAGTGAATTCAACCTGAACTTCTCAACAGTCTCGCCATCTCCGACCCGCCGATAGGCCATACGTCAATACATCAACTTTCTCACCCAATAAGGATATTGCTCATTGGAAGTCTTACTGGATTGGAAATTAAGATAATATTTAGGTACTTTCAAGGATCTTCTGGAAACTAATTCCTTGTATAAGCCAATGATATAAGATTAAAGTAGATTTGCCGGATGTCTTTACAATAATTCAAATTGGGCTAATGGGCATGGAAATAGGGGCCTACGACATGCGTGGGTCCTCCTTTGAATTGACTTTGAGGAATTCGTGTTCCTGCGGCAGGACCCAGTTTTACCTGTGCCCCGTCGGAGGTACTTGAAGGCACTTTGGTAGACAGGGAGGAATCTTCAAACGGTAGCCCTGGAATTTAGTCAGGGGAGCCAAGCTGGCTGGCCTGTCTAAAAAATATTCCAATTTTTTTTCCATTCTCTCTTGGACGCGGAGCAGGACGGGGAAAAAATCCTTAAATGCTTTTCATTCTCAGTCCTGCTTTTGACTTGGGCCCTTCCTCTCCAGCCTTTTGAATAGGGAAAGGTAGGAGGCACACTGAGTCACGGTGTGAAGAAATCAATGGCATGCTGGGCCCAAATCCAACAACTTATGCCCACCAAAAATTATTCAAGTACAACTTATGGTAATTCATGGTTGGGCTCTGTGGTTCTGGGCCTCACCAAACTTTTGGCCAAGTAAATACGGGCTGCCTTGGTCTAGCTATTCTGTCACGCAGACTTGGAGAATGTCAATTCAATTGAACTTTGTTTTCGGAAAAACAATTCAGCCCATGACTTGGACTCATAGTACAGCCTTATGATTTAGGATTTTTCCTGTGCTTGATCCCTTTGAAATCTATCCCAAGCCCATTCAGTGAGCCATCGAGGGAATCCATTTCAAGGGGAAAGCATAATTCGTGTCTTTAGAGAGGATTAAGTACTGAGCAGGGCTGGTGTGCTATGTGCTATTGGGATTTGGAAAGAGCTTGGGCTCATGTAAGGTACGGGAGTGTTACCTATACTACGTTGTTCCTAACACTCGGCTCAATGTTCTGAGCCTGTTGAGGTGGAAAATAACATTGGGGTGGAAAAAGACAATCCATTTTTGAAGAATGAAAGAACATTCCTAGGCATTGGAGCACCTGGGCTAAATGACCTGAGCAGCTCTCCAAAGGTAATCCTGTAGTGAACGACAGGACTAAGCCCTAGCCTTATACCTACTACGTGTTTTCCTCAATGTTTTACTATGGATAATGGCCTAAGCCTCAGCCTTGTATTCCAGTGTGTACCTAGAAGGTCGGATTCGGCTGGGGTCCTATTTTCAGGAACAATATTCTAATCACGCATCCGCCGAGATATAAACTAAACTAGTCTGGTAGCCAAATAAATACTAATTTCTGGCTAAAAGTTCCTAATACTTGAGGAAAGGATTTTTATGTTTGGTAAAGTATTTTTTAAAGACGGAAAATGAAAATAGGTTCTAACCAGCCATGCATATATGTACATACTATTCACGTAATGAGGGCGAGATACCTACAGAATCTTTAAATTTAACGTCAGGAACTATTTGAGAAATATTGCTAAATAATAGACGGTGCTACGATGAAGAATCCAACAATGATTTCTAACCTCTTAAAGCGTCCATTGGCACGGATGGATAAGGGAAGGAATATGGGTAGCCTTCCTTCTTGAGTGTCTTGGGTTTCCGTCTTGGACGATACTTATAGTCTGTAATAAGCAAATTATTGATTTTGAGTCCAAGTTCAACTTATGAAAATTTAGCGTACTTAGCTAAATCCATAAGCATTAAGAAATTGATAAACTCACCTGGGTGATCCTTCATGTGCTGGGCCCTGTAAAATGATGAGGAAAATGATTAGGTCTTTAAAGCCCAGGACTCTGTTCACTTAACTCGGGCATCTGTATAGCGCCATATGTATTACCGTAGCCGTTTCGCCTCATCAATGAAGGGCCGCTTCTCATCCTCCGTCAATAGCTTCCACTCGGCCCCGAGTCTCTTGCTAATCTCAGAGTTATGCATCTTTGGATTCTCTTGAGCTATCTTCCGCCTCTGCATCCGAGACCAGACCATGAACGCATTCATCTATAAAGGAGTAAAGGCGTCTAGAAATTGGGCTAAGGTCTAGATTTCAGCCGCATATGCAATTATTTATATTTTTAATCCGGGCAAAAATAAGTTCTTCGTGGAAAATCTATAACAATCACTGGAATAAGCTATCAGATTAGGTTTGTCTAAATACAGTTACGTTAGGTTTAGATGTTTAAAGTTAGGTTATGTTTGGCTATTCCGAGTTAAGTTAGGTTAGGTTAGGTTTGGCTATTCCGAGTCAAGTTAGGTTAGGTTAGGTTTGGCTATTCAGAGTCATGTTAGGTTAGGTTTGCCTATTCAGAGTCAAATTAGGTTAGGTTCGCCTATTCAGAGTCAAGTTAGGATAGGTTAGGTTTGGCTATTCAGAGTCAAGTTAGGTTAAGGTAAGATTTGCCCATGTTGGTTCAAGTTAGTTGAAACGTTCGGTTTGGCTATTTACAGTCCGGTTAGGCATGAGGCTTGGCTATTTAAAGTTATCTTAGGCTAGGTTCGGATAGTTCATTTGTAAGGTTAGGTTTGGCTGTTAAGTTAAGTTATAATTTGAAGTCTCAAAATTTGAATTCCTAAATCCGGCACTGAATGAACCCACCCCAAACATAATTCGACTCGTATTTCTCATTTTCTGGCAAAATCTATTATTTCTTCCGGCACTAAATAACTCGCCATCCATAAGTTCCGTTGTTTGTACTTACGGGTCTCTTGATGTGGTCATCACTAGGACTGAGCCCAAGGGCCCCCATCCCGCCGTCCTTCCCTCCCTTTCCGTGCCCTGACTTCCCGCCGCCCATTGAGCCGTTCATGGCCTGGGGGCTCATGAGGCCTGAGGAGGAGCCTGAGGATGAGGACGTGGAGGGCGGGGTGAGATGTACGCCGGCCGCCGCCGCGGCGTGATGGAGGTGATGATGATGATGATGGCCCATTGAGCTGAGGTAGGCTGAGGGATTGGAGAGGCCGCCGAGGGACATCAGTGGCCCACCGGGCCCTGTGCTATGCCCATGTGAGAGTCTGGAACTGAGGTCATGGGAGAGCCGGTGATGGTAGCTGTTGTCGTCACACATTTTGAGAGACTTGAGGACCTCTCAGAAGGATTTCATTAACAGGGGGGCTTAGTCTACTTGTCCTGAGTTTTAGCGTGCGGCTGGGAGTCCTTTGGATTGGATCCAGTTCCAAATCCCTCCAGAGAGCTTCCCGGAGTGTGAAGATGAAGGGGTTGGGGTTTCTGAGGCCCTTTGTGTAGACGGAGCCGGAATATTTGATTTCAGTTTTTCGGGGTGAACCGAGCCTCCCTTCCTCACACCTATTGTTTGGAAACAAATTAAAGGAAAATGAACTCATTACTCATTTATGTTTACTTTGTATTAGGGAGCGGACGGGGGCTGTGGGGATTCCGCCAAAGTCCCATTCAGCACAACAAATTATACAATCAACCCTCAATACCGGCTCAATGGGCCCCGTCCGTCTCTCCAACACTTTTCAATAAGTTCCCACCCTCTATTTGCTTAAGCGCCTGCCTTGGGTTTCAGCTCCGCTTTGTATGGCCTCCAGTGGGGAATTCAGCTTTAAGCGTAATTTTATTAATTGGTTTCGGTTAGGACCGAGTTTATAATCGGATTTCTTTATACATGGGGCGGATTTGCATTCCAGCATTTTGTTTCCTGATTTCTGCGCTCGAGTCATGACCAAATACTGACCAGGGTAAAGCACATCACTCACACCCAATCTGCTTTTTAACTTTAAGTATGCTCACACCCAATCAGCGTATAAACTTTAAGTATGTTATGCTTAATACTTCTCAAAATTTAAACTAAGCGGCTAGGCACCAGTACAATGTATTTAAATTAAAATGGTACATTCCTCCCTAAATTGATTACTTTTTTTGAAAAACTTTCCGATTTGTATATCTGTTGACATAGCTTAGGTGCAGTATGAGAACTTGTATAAATGGTTCCTGATTTATAGCATAACCTGTTGTTTGCTTAATAATGTCTTACAGATTCAGGAATATTAATTTGCTTTTCGGATTATGAACTATTATATTGCTATAATCAAAAACACTATTACATGTCTCACTTTGTCATTTGTTAACACCAACTTTTAATATAAGGTGAAAGCTACAGTAGCTCAGACATTATATCACCCTATAGAAAATTATAGACAATAGACATATTTCGCACTCATCTACCCTTTGCCTACGCGTGCTTGAAAAATTACTGTAAAATGCTAAATTATTCAGTCACTTAATTTTTCAACAACATAAATACCTTGCTGAAATTATCAAACGAAAGAAGTGATGTTCGATTCAAGGTTGGATTATAGTATAATTCTAATTAATTTCGAAATTTTTCATTCGCGCAGCAGTACCATGTTCGTAAATATGATCATGTACACGGTTCTAATAAAATATTTTGTATTTGGGAAGCTGAGAGTTTCTGTATTATATTGTAGTTAGTGAGGAAGTTCGTGCTATATTTTTATTTTTCTATCTATTATAAAATTATAACAGACTCTAGGCTGAACGCACGATTCCAGACGTATTTCTCAACCTACGCCT
>JAQFZY010002261.1:0-12302 GCA_034696285.1 Hypogastrura burkilli
ACTCCTTACATATCTATTTTAGTGGATTTAAGAGTTAATCAGTTGTGGCAAGTTTGTAACTTTCAGTTCGTAGGCCCCTATCATCGGTAGGCTCTAGGCATTCACCTAGCTTGCCTACCCCTAACGCCGGGCCTGCTGACAGTTTCATTTTTCAAACAGTGGAAATGTCCCATAATGACACAATCGAGCTGTGCGGATTGCCTGATGATATGCGGCAAGCTAAAGGGCCTGAGGATAAAGGAAGTGTCTCTAATGGGTCTCAGCCAAATGAAGTAATTACAGAGACAGCACCTCGTAAACTGGACATGGATAGTCTTAACTACGACATGATCAATGCAGCGTTTGACGACTACGATAAGCCGACAAATTTATCGGTAAGCTAACTCCGGGTGTGACACATTTGCTCTATCGACAATATCGTGTAATATATGTCTGTATAACATAAATTTTCAGTTATTATCCACTCTCTCTATCTCTATCAACAGAACTCCAAATTCGCAAGCATTTTTCAGTCATGTGTCGGTGAGCTTGAACCTTTAGCAAATAATTGCGTTGAGAAGGTTGAATCGAAAGATGACGACGTAGTGTTATTGCCTCATGATATCTCACAGCACCTTCGACAAATTCTGTTAAAGAAACCGGAGCCAGAAGTTATACCTAACGCCCCAGTATACCGTGCAATGGAATTTGAAAAGCTTGTAAGATTCCTCTGAATAAATAGTTTCCCTTGTCTCTATTAACTTTTGGTACTTTATATTTTCAAATCAGCCCACATTTTGAAATCATTTATTAGCTGGATCAACTAATTGAAAAGGGTCAGAAGTTGAATACCCACGGAACGGAAAGTGGTACTTCTCATCAGCCGCCTCAAGGAATGCTTTCGGCGTTTTCTAAATTAATCGAGCGGTCACAAGAAAACAGTGGGATATTTGGCGCGGGAATCTCCCATGTCTCATCCGCCTCTGTTGTCCAGCAAAGGGAGGATCCATATGGTGCCATAAGCTTGCCCAAAAGTCGTCCTGGGTCTCGAACATCAACAGTTCAGGAGATTTACTCGGACCCACTCCATCCATTCACTAAGCTAGTTCGAGAGCTGAATGATGGACAGCCCATCGAAATTAATGAGTTTATTCCACAGTCGAAGCACTCTGGGCCTGAACAGCAGTATCTGAGTCAGTTTATTGAGCGACGGAAATCCAATGAACTAGCTGGCACAAACGATAATCACCTTCACCCACTTCAGCAGCAGCTACAAGGGGCCATCGAGGAAATGCAGTTTTATAAACGAGTTCCTGGAATGGAAGCAAACCAAGAGTATGAGAACAGAAATGGTCCTGTTCCAATTCTGCAGTTCCCAGGCGGCCCCCCCACTCATATTCAAATGGGGAACGGATCCGTTTCCATTCCTATCCATCAGAAGCCGCATAATGTGCAACCAATCCCTGGTGGTCCTCCCGTCTCAATTTTCAATCGTAACAATCCTTATGTCCCAATGAATATGTATAACGAGCAAATGCATAATAATCAGCAGCCGGAATTTACGCCTGCGCAAGTAATGTCCTACTTACCACCAGACACGCAAATGTTAGTCAACAATGCCTTGATTGGATGCGAAATTATGAAGCGTCCTGAAATTCAGAAATGTTTGAACAGTAAGATTCCCTACACTATTACTCGTTTCCTAGGTAATACAATACATATGTTTGGTCACTAGAAAACCGGCTAAATGATTTTCCAGGTATCAAGACTGGTGAAGTCAGCTTGAATGATATCATCTTCCAGCTAAACAGTCCGAACGTGCATCAGCGCCACCTCATGGCTTCCGTTCTTAAGTTTTGCTTCCAGGGCCACATTAAGCTTCGTGGCCTCTTGCCTTCTCAGCAGAATTCCTATCACAGGGCAAACATTATGCCTGTCCATACAATGGGTGGCCCAATGCCAGGGCATTCTATTGGAGGTCAAGCACCAGTTCGAACTATGGGCGGCCAACAGCCTGTCTACACAATGGGTGGCCCACCCCCAGTCTACAAAATGGGTGGCCCACCCCCAGTCTACACAATGGGAGGCCCCACGCCTCACGGTATGGGCGGGTCAGCCCCAATGGTCCAAATGCCGCTGATGCCAAATCCACATCATCAGTTCCAACAACAGCCCCAGTTTGGTCCACGCCTTGGTCCTCTTCCTCTTCGTGAGTACTCTTATTAGGGAGTAGTTGAATGTTGAATGTCCCTTTTCAAACGGAGTTTGTAATCCTAATGATATCGGTTCTCCTTTTTACACAGCACCCAGATTCTTCCGACAGTACCACCCCAATAGCACCGGCGGCACGGCTGCTCCAATGGCATATCCAACAGTTGCAACCGCCTCAATGTCCAGCATGGCCTTTACCCCAACGGCTGTTATGAGACAAATGACAGCCGGACCTGAATCTCGGCAGCCCTTATTGTCATCCACATCTCAGCCCCTTCCAAGCTCAGCCGCTTCTCGATAAGAATTCAGCCAAATCTTAGGTTGAAGCATGATTTCAACATTTAGCCCTACTGCTCGAGCCTCTAACTCACACTCTAATTTAGTTGGTATATTCTACAACCGGATTTCTCTTATTATTCGATTCCGGGTTTAAAAGTTAGACAATGCTGTTAGTGGTGGTAACAGATAAAGGTAATTCAATTGGCTCTTAAGTACTGCGAAATCCGCATGTAACTGAATAGGTACTCCTCGTACTTACGCATTTACTACACATTTTCTACGTTGATGCATTTGAACTTATTTGTTTTAGAGAAAGTTAAGTTCTCGGTTACATATTGCTTGCAGAAGTCGAGCTAGGTGAGGCTCCACTTGATTACCTCGTATTTTACTTGACAAATACTCCAGATCCGCTTGTTCTAAATTGTCCCTCTGATTTTGATGGCATCTGTAATTAGAGTTAAGTATTTAATTCGTTAGGATAACATTATTTCCCATTTAGCAATATTAGTTTGAAGGGACGCGTCTGGTGCGCGAGTTTAGTGATGGAGTAGACAGTTAAAAATGGAGAATCTACTGTCTCACGCCTCCCAACGCGATCTCAGTACCTGTTCTTGTCCTTATTTGGGTACTTAGAGCACACGTGGCACTCTTTGTTCTCCTCCAGTGAGTAGTTTCCGTATATTCGTTCACATAGTGCGGAGATCCCTCTGAACTCTGCCTCATCAATATCCTGACTCCTCAAGTTAAAGTTTAGGAAGGTTTGGAAGAGCTCTTCTGCGCGTTGTGATTCCAAGGGTTCCCCTATAACTTCAGCCAGAGCCCTTTGCACGGCCTGTAGAAAATAAAGGGCGGATCATACTAGTGCAGTAATAATGTGAAATTTTTCGTTAAAGTCGGTGCAGGTTAAAGTCAAACTTTAGAAAGGGATGGTTGTGGGATTAATTACTAGTACAACTAGCTCTGAGCGTTTTACAACTATCTAGTGCTTAAGTAAATTGTGGCGTAATTGTAAGCTGTGTCGGATTGCTATGAGCGACCTGATAGTGGAACACTGACTTATAAGGTAGCAATCTGTAACAATGTACCTACTAGAACGGTTTGTCTGTAGTAGGTAGATACTCGAGGTCCAGCCGTAGAGACTGAGATTCCCAATTTGTATGAATTAATTTAACGGAGATTGAGAACTGATTGGCCGGACGAGCCAAATCCTATCATTATGCTAATTAAGGTCCTAGGCGCAGATAGATTAGTTAAGGTCGATTATTTATCTAATTGATTCAAAGAACAATATATATATTGTACTAGAGTAGGTAGTCATTCTTTTCTACATCGATTGTATACTAGGTAGTATACTTTATAGGAGAAACATATTTTCTTTACACCAGACTTATGTTTTGTTCAGTTCTGCCAAGTATTTACCTTACTACAATGTCGTATGTACGTCGGTCGACGGAAGAAATAAAGCAAGTTAATTGATTACACTTCTAGAAGGCTCACCTGCACTGGGACTGTTTTTCCTAAAGGGTTTTCCCTGACGCGGTATCTCTGGAATATTAAATTATACAAGTGTTGGCGAGGCTCGCTTATCCGGACATATTTTTGCAAATACTCCATTGGACTCATATCTGCAGAGGATTTGGAACGGAAAGCATCGGTATAGTTACTGCGAATAAAGTTTCCCTATAACTCGTAGGGTAATTTAATTGGAGGTACGTTTTAGCTGTTGTGGGTCTTTGGGGGCCCAGAAGGTCCCACTTGTGTGTGACCAAGTTCGCGGGAATGATAGCCACAAGTCTTCCTTCAGGTTCATTGACCCGGCCCGCCATTTCGCCTCCGGCCTCGACAGCTCCTTCTCCAGAGCTTTTATCTCGGCTTCCAGTACGTCAGCCTTAATAAAAACCTCACTGTATTATCGGTTTGGGCAAGAGCGTATACCTAACTGAACTAATGCTATGTCCGAACAGTACGGTCTACTTACATATGTACATATTATATCACTACTAGAGGGCCCGGCACCAGAAATTCTGGTGCGTAACACCCACATCCCTGGTGCGTAATATTGGATTTCATAACTAACAATCACATTTTCTGGGCATTTCCATCGTACCTACGAGTGTGCCATCTATGTGACTTTTTTCAGAAAGGGTCAAACTAAGACTTTTCATTACTCCGCCCGCTTTCTGTTACCGGCGAATTACAAAAGGAATAAAATAGTCAGACGGACAGACGGAGATTTTAACGTGCATTTTAGGGTGGATTACGAAAGGAAACTGGCAAAGTGGAATATACGCGAGTTTGTGACTTGAAAATATGCCTTCGGTTGCTCAGTGGCACATTTCAGAAATTAAGGAATTATTAACGATAAACAAAGGTAGTATTTCTGAATTAGTACTGAAATCTTATTTTCAGGATTGGATCAAACCATATGCGAATATTTTACGTTGGTGTGCCAGGGTCTTCGTTCTAGCTTCTCGTCCAGAATGAGATGGAGGGACCTGGTTTTCTGCATGGAATAGAGCTGTTCCTTGCCATCCTCGTCCTTCCTTTGACCTTCCTCATTTCTGTCCATACTCAATGCTGAAAGCTCATTTTCTGCTTCCCCCGGACCTTCCGCTTCACCTGACCGCTCCCCTACGGAGTTTCCCTGATTCTCAGCATTAGAATGCGTGATGTCCCCTTTTGCCCTACTTCCACTCTTCCGTCTCCGGCCGTGCCGCCGCAATTTCTACACAATAGAAATCCGTAGGAATAGGGACAGTAGTAGTGGTTGAACAACTTATAAAGAGTATAGTTAATAGAGTAATATTATGCCCCACCTTTTGCTTGGACGTGCTGGTTGAGCTTCCCTGAGACAGTCCTGTCCTAGGAGAGGGCTTGAGGGGTGACCGTTGGCCCAGTAGCGTGAGAACTGAAGAGTGGAGCGGGGGAAGGGTTAGCTGTGCGGAAACAGAGTCATAATATCGAGTGTATATGTCCCAAGCGATCTCATGTATTGATGGAAAGGTATCCCCCCGCCCGTTCATCCCCACTAACTCCTTCCCGCCTTTCTTCCGCTTTCTAGACCCGCCCATCTTCTTCTGACCCTTTCTAACACTAATCCTCCCTTCCACCGCCTTGGCCCGCTCACTCAGATGGACCGGCCGACCTTCCACAAGGAGGAAGTCCGAGGAGTTGTGGCCGCGGTACCTCTCTGAGAGGGAGACCAATGGGAACTTCAGGAGGATGGACTCCAAGGCCTGAGCCTCCTCCTCCTCAGAATCCCGCTCAAGGGCTTCCAGGTAGTCAGACCCAAGCTCAATCCTGTCAAACCGATCAAGTCGGACGTGCTTGGGAACCACCTTTGCCGAAATGACTTTGACCACGTCCTGATCACTGCTCCCCTCCTCAGTGTCAGAGGAGAAAGACCTTCCAAGCACCCTCGTCCGTCTATCATGCTTCCCTAGGCTCCTACTATGGAAGTCTCGGATCTTTTCTCGAATATCGAAAATCCGCTCGTAGTTCTTGTCAATGAAGGACACGAAGTCGGACGGGAGATACTGTTCACTGGATTCGGACCGGAGGGCCATCCTAACGCCTGGGCGGCACTCAAGTCAGGCTTAGAGCCAGCTACGGACTAGAGCATTTATTCTGAACGCTCTAGTAGTTGTCGTTCCTTGCCCATTGTGTTCCGAGACATATTGAGTAAGTCGTAATTTCCTATCTATGAAAGTTGATAAGAGTCAAGGAGGTGAGCATAAATGGAACTGAAGTGTTTACTTTCCACATTATCCTCTGTCCGTTCTCATTAGCCTATACCCCCCAACGGCCTCGTAACGGGAGCAGTACTTCTGCTATCTGTCGTAGAGACTTACGCCTTCGAGGATCTTGGGACTGGTTGACCGTTCGTAGGCAACTGGGGAGACGGATCGGTCTTTGGACTTCTTGAACCGCCGTGTCTGCTTCGGAGTGACCGAGCGTGAGAGTGTGCGGGATGCTGGACGGAAGGCGCCCGAGGAGTCCCCATCATCGTCCCCATCGTAGACTGAGCCGTCTGTCCCGGTAGTCGTGGTAAGGCTGTCCTGGCGAGCGATCACGTCAACGCTCTTCACACGCCTCAGGTCAAGAACCAGCACGCGCCGGCTATGGTACTGACACTGCCTGGTCTCCGGCTCCGGCGTCAGGCGCTTTCGATCCCGCTCTCGGATTATCCTGCGTTTGTACCGGACGTCACTCTTATGGCTAAGACTGCATGTCTAAGAAGGAAGCGCCTAAGTAATGTCTGTTTACGTTGGTAAAGATGGGCGGGAAGTTAGGCTGGATCGATATGGATGGAACTCAGGGGTAAGTGGCCTCGAGTCCGTCTCTGTGTACTTCTTATACATGTGCTCCGACGTCCACTTGTCAGTCCTCGTACTTCCGTGTGTCGAACTGCTCCGCTCCTACAACATTTAAGGGCTCATGGATTGAAACGTGAAAAGGATAATTTCCTGAAGCTTATGGGAAAAATTAGAACAGTTAGGAGAAGTATGGGGCGGGGACCTTAACTGTATGTACAGGATGGCGACATCGGAAGGAACATGAGAAGTTATACGGATTCTGTGTTTCGGACCTTTCTTGAAGAAGTAGTCCGATTCCTATGCATGAAGCTATTTTCTGTCTTCCTCTGTTCTGTATACGCGGGTCATGGGCATAAAGGATAGGATCATAAATTCAAAAATAAGATTATCAAATCCTTCAACAAGCATCGAAATCAATATACCTACCATTTGAACATTTCTAACCTTTTTCTTCCCTCCGGCAGTGTTACCCTGTTTCGCTTGGTGCCCATGTTTACCCTCACTGGCAAGACTGACACGGGTTTGGGCGGACAGCATTAAACCGGAAGCGCTAAAAACCATAATAACTACTACACTGATCTACTGGTTGGCTTACTATTTTAATAGTAGAACCGCTCCAAATGAAGTTAGGAATATCAAGATAGGAAGGTCGGATTCGTCGAATTCCTACAGAATACGATATAGGCGGTTTTCGAATTGTTTTGATAATACTAAACTTTGTGGAAGGTGTGGACTTTACAGCATACAGCCAATCAGCATACGACATACGCCTTTGATTCGTTTTCTTTCTATGTATGACATCAATCATGACTCTCGTTGATGCAATGTAACACTTTAGCACGCTCCACATATATGTTTGGTCGATGAAATGGGAAGGATGGGAAGAGGGACACCTGCGATCCTGAAAACACAGCAAAAGCATTCAGTCAGATAATGCTATTGCCCAAAAACCTTTCGGTTGTTAGTCGGATGTCTGTTCTATATTTATTTTTATCAGACAAGACTGATTGGTCAAAACCGAAAATGCAGCAATAAGAGGATACGACAGGCTACAAATAACTATGTATTATTTATGCAACTCGATACCCATTTGAGTGCTTCGATGTTTTCCTCATCCGCAAAAATCTCCATACAATATTTCAAGATTTTGAGCTTTTTTCAAGATTTTGAGCTTTTTTCAAGATTTTACGTGTTAATTCCCATGCTGTTTTCCGATATTTGTATTTTCCAGGTAGATTTAAAACGCATATACTACTCAACGAAATAATTTTCCCTCCCATACTATACCCATATACATACTATACCCTGTATAAAGTATACAGTCTAACGAAAATATTTTCCTTCATGCCCGCTATTCGGCCCGCCCGTGAAAGAAAGGCATTGGCTGATTTTCTTATAATTTTGAATTTTTTTTTTGAAAAAAAGAATGAACATTTTCGAATTTTCTGAAAAACTAGCATTAGATAATATGTCTAAGAAGCTCCAAAAACTTTTTTCCGCGATTCCATCCATAAATGGTCTCACAAATCCGATAGACTCAAGGGTCCGAAATGAAACTTTGAATAGTCCTCCACCCCCAGGGGTTGAATTCGGGGCCCGAAAAATTTGCATATGAACTACTCTCAACATGAAAAATAAGTATGACAGAAAATATTTACGAAAAAAAATGTGAAAACATGCACCCTCATACTGTTCTAAAAGAGCTTCCCTTTGCAGGAATCCGTAACATATTCGGCGGTTAATATTTTTATTGATGATATAGCATTGTTTGGTTAGGACGCGACGTTTGTTGAAGCTGAGCTACGTGCTTGATGTTAGCCAAATATATTAATCTTGCCTGTTAAGAGGCTGTTGACACTTTAAAAATTGATCCAACAGTGTCGATTGACTCGGTGATTGATGGAGTAAAAGTATGATTTGTTGCTTTTGAACATTTCCGTTTGTACATAGAAACTCATATCACGCTTAGCAAAATCCTAACTTTACACAGCGTCTCACACGCAATAAAATCAAACCTGATGAAGCGAAATATTGGACATGGCTCTTGTCACCGGTTTCAACTAAACATTCAATTCTTTCATTGGTTGACTGTTTTATATATGAACAAAACATTCTAAAACTTAATTCAGACTCAAGCCTAATAAAAACCAAGAACAATACAACGCATATTTCATAGAAAATTCTACTATTGAGAAGCAATATTACACTAATGGCTCTAAATTCATAAAAGACGGAGCGTGTAAATTTTGCTCATTATTACCGTTCCTGGGCTTAGAGACTAATGAGCATGTGATCAAGAAACAAAAACAATCCATAAACATACTCGTATAAAAATGCTAGTAATGAGAAACAGAAGTAAATATTTGGATCTTTAAATTGCAGCATTCCAAACAAAAATTAATTTTCCAAGCTTCTTGTATTTGATTGCTATATTTACGACGACCATATCGTTAACCGTCTAGTTGTAATGTTATAGCAGAAACGCTGGAATCGTAATCAATAACCGCTTTGTTTGGACTTGAAAAACTTTCCTCTCGCGAAGCGGTTTCTTTACATTTGAACTATGTTCTGTTTTTCTGATCTGAAGTACTTTGAGTTAGAGGTGTGGAACTGATAAAACCGATTTAGCGTTTTAGATGTTACGAGTGGAAAGTAGGCGAACCCCATCAACGCTTAAAAGGACCGCTTATAGTCGACGGAATGTCAAGCTGAAGCAATCTATGCTTCTATGCGATGCTCCACTCAGTACTTGATAACTGCTTTCATACTCCACTCAGCTAATTATTACATGCTGGCCACACAGTTTTCAAACTTCAGATAAATGCGCTTTTCATACACCACTCAGCTAATTGTTACATGCTGGTCACACAGTTTCCAAACTTCAGATACGCTTTGCATACTCCACTCAGCTAATTGTTACATGCTGGTCACACAGTTTCCAAACTGCAGATCCGCTTTTCATACTCCACTCTGCTAATTATTTCATGCTGGTCACACAGTTTCCAAACTTCATTTCCGCTTCCATGCTCCACTAAGCTAATTGTTACATGCTGGCCACGAGTTTCCTAACTTCAGATCTGCTATTGATACTCCAGTCAGCTAATTATTACACGCTGGCCACACAGTTTCCGAACTTCGTTTCCACTTCAATGCTCCACTGAATTAATTGTTATATGCTGATCAGACAGACAGTTTCTAAACTCCAGGTCTGCTATCATGCTCCACTCAGTTCATTATTTGATTACTTAAAACCTAATGATAATGGTGTTACGTAGTAGTGTAATTGGAGTTAGTCTTTCGCCGAATTACTAGGTTTTGGCTTCATCCGTGAACGTTAATTCGGTTTCTATCAGTTAATACTGTTTATTTAGCTTAACTCATGTTTATTTGTTTAACTTATTAGACAGAAAATACATAAAAAATGGAACGAAAGAACCTGTGCTGTAACGTCTAGCATCAAAATTCTGGTGTATCTACCATGGTTTTAAATTCGAAACCGGGAACCCGTTCCCTCTGTAGCATTAAATTATTATCTCAGCTAAGTATGATTTGAATTCTGACAGGACGCAACAAAGTAAGAATTTAAGTAGGTATGTCTTTGGGTTGGGCGCTGCGAAAGCTACTCAAAACTGAAGAATTAAGTTCAAAAAAATTCTGATTACATTCAATTTGTGGCCTGCCTATAGCCTATATGGTATCAGACTTTGTCCTCTCCCCTCGTTATCCGGTAAAAGGTAAAACGGTTATGTTTTTAATTCAAGAGCCAATCTTATAAATAGGCTCCACATGCTATAGTGCACTAATATCTGCAATAGAAGATATGGGCTGAATTTAAATTTGTTTCAAATATGAATAATATAAAATTTCGGCTTGGCTAAAATCCACCTAATATTCTTCGGCACGAATCTCAACCAGCTCTTAAACAGTGTACATTCTGTTTGTTTAGGCCAATGATTTTGTTCCGTAGAACCCTTAAACCTTAATCAAGCTAGTTTAAATGATCTCTGGTGTAGAATAGGTGTATAGAAGAATTACAACTGAGTAATGCCCTGCAATAATGTTTTTTAATTGGTGCGCAAGTCGGTTAATTTTAGTAGTGACAGATTTAGTCTGAGGAATAAAATAGTGTAAAATGGAATAAAGTTGAATTAAAACTTAAGCCGCGGATTGTGAGATTAACGTTTATGACGGGTAACAGTGTAAATACGTGACCTGGGATACGTTGGATTGCGTTTGTTGATATGTATGTGGTATGCCAAGTAATTTAATAATTGTGGAATGGATGTTACCCTCCATGGGGGGTATAAAAGTGTCAACGAACTGCTTTAGTATTTTCAGAAAATCCACAAAAGTCTAAAATATCCGTTGATAGGGGCTATATGTTATTGGCCGTAAGGGCAAACAACCGACACTGAAATTATTAACATGCGAACTTGATCACCGTAACTTTTTGTGTGATTTTTTTGGTGGGCGTAGGTTGAGAAATGCGCCGGTCTCCGGTCGTCAAGCTAAAACTTAAAGTAGTTTTATAATAGTTAGATTATAGCTATTAATACTGACTTATTACAAAAATGCTTCCTCAAAATTACTAAACATTCCCAAGTAGCCAAATCGGGTAGTAAGGATGTCCTGGGGGGATCCTCGTAGGTTTTGAGGATGGATTGTTAGGATGACCGCAACCAGTCCTGATAACATGCTCGGAAAGGTCCTGGTGTCAGTTCCACACAACTATACAGGACATCCCTACAAGGTCCGTACGGTGCGTACCCGGATCTACCAGGGATGGATTGTCATACCACAGAATATCAGCACAGGACGTCCTAAAGTGGTCCTTTCATGAGCATGCGCGCACTAGTTGCGAAATGAATACGAGAAAAATGTGCTAAAAATTTTCATAACAGATAATTAGTTTTCCTGTAAATATTTATTAATTAGTCATTAACTATTACGCTAACAATACAGTATTACATAAAGGCTGTGCCGATCACATCCTTTTGTTTACAAACCTACATTCAAGGCGTTGGCATATGGTATTTTTAACAAAACAGGTTATACTAAACAATGAAGGTTTCCAATTCTGTAAGTATACTTACATGTATACAAAAATCTGGAAGTAATGTTCTTTTAAAATTAAAACAGAGATATATACGACATAGAAGTATCAGATACGGCTTATGGTAGCAAATTTAAATTACGAAAAAAATCCAATTCCCATGTTTCTAAATGCAGTTCTAAACAACAATAATGTTTGAAGAGAACTCAGCTAATGAGATATGAGACAGTAAAATGTACGAGACAAGTCCTACTAAGATATGGAACACATTGAATCTTACATATACTAGCAACTAAACATTCTACAAAATACTTTGTTACCAAGAAAATGGTACATTGTTTTTTCTTAGTTCATTTTAAAATTACATATATATATATGTGTGGACAAAATTTTATAATAGTTAGATCATCAATTCGTTATATTTCCTATTTGTTCCCACTTACTCACCTACTACACAGTCCTTG
>JAQFZY010002262.1:0-12300 GCA_034696285.1 Hypogastrura burkilli
AGGCGTAGGTTGAGAAATACGTCTGGAATCGTGCGTTCAGCCTAGAGTCTGTTATAATTTTATAATAGTTAGAAAATCTCCATTAAAAATTTAGCTTGATTTAAATTTTTTCTATCAAGGAAGTTGCAGTAAATCATGTTGCACAAAATTGTGTATTCAATTTAGTTGAATAATTGAGTCAAATTTAAATTCAAACAGAAAGAAACGAAAAAACATGTTTAAAATAATTCAATTTGGTTTACCAATCGAGCTAGCTTAATTTAAATTTAGAACATAGAACACAAAAGGATCTTTAACAAAAATTTCATTTTCAATTTGGTTGAGTGATCGAGTTTGATTTGTATTTATTTAGTCCGGCATGTAGAATTTAATAGTTTTGTAATTCCGTAAACAATGTATTTTGAAATTAGAATTTCGCAAGACCTTCTCGACTTTAATATGAACAGGATTTTAATAGTATAATTATAAGTCTGAATTCTGGACTTACCAAGTACTTGAACATGATGAAGGTTGAGGTTTGGTGAGTTTGAAGACTCGAAAGCTTGATGATTTCAATAAGAGGAATTGGAAGAGTTTGATACTGAGTCCCAAGTCGAGCCCCAGTATTTATACTGAAATGGAAGGCTTTTTTGTCCTGGACTTCTTAACACGGATTCAAGTTTTTCTTAAATCATGATTATGGCTGAGGTGGGTGGGTGTCATCTAAAATATTGATGAATATATGGGACCCTAATTATATGTATGAGTCCCTATGCTAATATTGAGTTGTATAATTGAGATGAGGATCCACGCCCAAAGTATCGTATGCTCTACATATACACCTCCAGCAGGACTCCCCATATGCCCATACCCTGACCTTGGCCTTATATTCCGGACTAAAAAGTAAGAATGTTTGTTATTCAGCCGGTAGTCCACTTTTTGTCCACTATAAACAAAAGCCATGATTAGGGTGTTTAGTCAAGAAGTTACTCATTGGGCACAGGCCTACTGGATTGACAGGCAGTCGAGGGTGCTCACTGGTCACGTTTGGGACGGATGCAACGTGAGCGCCTCGTACTCTGCAGATGTATTGACAAGGTCGTAAAATGCAAGAGATTTATGGGCATAAATAAAGCAGAAGTTAGTAATTGAACGTTTTTTTGGAGTCCAAGATTGAATTACGATTAATAAATTATAAATTTCGACGCTGCACGACAATAATTTACAATTTACTTTGATTCCGTGGTTTGAGAAGTAAAATGATAAATGGAGGCAACTATTTGGAAATCCATTCGTAGATGACGCCATAAATATTGATTTTAGCGTAAACTGTACTAGTATAAAGTTAAAGGCATATTCAGCCAAATTACGCAAAATTACTGATGTTAGATTACCATAGTATCTTATATGGTTAGTATTAGACTACAGAAAACTACTTTAATCTGCTAAATAGGTTCTCAGTTAGTCAGTTTAAATATTTTCTGCTAAAATCCATATTTTTGATGCACAATTATATTTAATTGCAGTCAGTAATTTCATGCAAACAAGTTCGATTGGGCAGGACCTAAATGGGATTTGAGAGTAATAAATGTATCAAGTATCCTATAAGAAGTTGGCCTTATATTTTGCTCATGACGCAATGGCACATATCACAATCACATGATACAACATACAATTTGGCCATGTTTGAGGCCATATAATAGCCTAATTTTTATAAGAGAACCTCCTGATTTATGGAGTGTCCTGGATACCTGAAAAGGGTTGTAAGGATCCAATTTAGGTGATATAATATGGTAATCAGACGTCCGTATCCGTTTACCTGAGCCTCCTCTCAGCCTAACATTATTATGTCATCATGACGTGCGTAATAAATTGCCGGGTCCATATGGGAGTAACTCAAGATCCTGCTCCTGGACAATGGATCATCCCCACCACCGCTGAACAAGAATGAAGATTAGAATCAACTTTAACTACAGAAGGGTGTGGCTCAAATGCTCAATTTCCACTCCTTGTTATTTTAATTGTTTGAAATACTTGAGGTTCAGTGGAGCGAAGTACGCAAGTGAACCTATTATTACCACGTTAGTCTAGATCAGGCGGTAATGCAATCGGTTTGTTCTCCTTTTTGTCGGTTACGGCTATTGAAGTAAACCTTTCGGCTTGTATATTACACTCCAAACCCGAAAACGTCCAATGGGCGTCGAAACCGGCCACGAGCCGAAAAGCTTAATATAACTTAATCTAAGCATACCTAAGCGAAGCTGATAGTATCACTAGAATTGAGTTAGGTTAGGTTATCTCAAAGTTTTTGTGTAATGGTTCGGTGGTGAAAAAAGAGCCCCAACTAGTTGTGGCTATTTCGGGGTTGGAGTGTGACATATAAATGCTGGTATACGACCGCTTCTGATTAAATTTCTGGGTTGGATTTGTAGCGGTCGCTCTACCTCTTTCTATGTATTAAAATGGTAATTATAAATGTACAGATGGTGCATACATGTCAGGTCAAGGGTAAATTCGGCCAAAAACCAGCTTTATAGTTTGTGGCCTATGGCCTAGTGTAGCCTACGGAACTCTCGGACGCCAGAGCCTGGAAAAATAAATTAAATATAAGTGGTAACATGTAACATGTAATTTTAAATTGTGCCAATAAATTATTTTATAATTACAGCATACGGTTAAGGGATGAGAAATCATGTCAGTGATAGCTGAATTATACACTTAGAGGTAAATGAGTAGGTGTTGATATATGTGTGTCTGTACTTTGAAATGCTCTTACAGATCTACGAATATTTTTTCGGTCTTCATGCCTTGTATTCTTTAATTTAGGTAGTTTTCCAGGAGCGTTCATGAAAATCGTTCGTTTTAATACTAGAAGTATCTTGAATTAATATTATGCAGCTTAGCAGCTTTAAGTACGTAATTAATAACGGAACAATATTTTTGCACCATCAAAAATATTACACATTTAGTAAACAGCTTCATATCAAAAATGTTAATCTTTTAGGAAAAGAATATTACTCGCTCAGGCAAAAATATAACTCGTTGAGGAAAAAAATATTACTGTTTCCGGAAAAATATTTCTCGGTTTTAGTTAATGCGTTTGAAACTTCCTCTTGGTTTATTTTTTCGGTTTCTTTGTTAACTTTATATATTCAAGTTAGGTTAGGGTAGGTTACAACGTACCAAAAGTAAGAATTGCATACGGCCTAACCGAACTAAATGTTGTTTAATCGAACCTAACGTTCAATGTATTTTTAAAAAATCGACACAAAATTCCCAGTCTCCATGTCTCGATTTTTTTAAAAATACTTTGAACTTTAGGTTAGATTAAGCAACACTTAGTTAGGGTAGGATATTTGCAGGCACCATTTTTAAATTCTATGGCGCGTTTATTATTCTTCCTGAGATCGTTACATTTTTTCCTAAATCGGTAATATTTTTTCATAAAAACGTCACATTTCTCCCTGAGCGAAAAATGCAAGCCTCCTAAAATGTTTGGCAATAATAAAATTAGAAAGAATTTTAATTGAAATTCCGATTCCAGCTTATTACAAATTCCAATCCTATAAATCCCCACAGGCCATCATCAGTACTACATACGATACAGATGACCAGTCCATTTTTATCATTACATCATCATTGATCCATGCATAAAATTCCTTTGGTAAAAATAAAAAGGAAATCAATAGGACTGGAGTTAAAGCTAATGAAAAAAATGCTCGTGAGCCACGATTCACACGATAATTGAATGGAGAGAAAAACGTAACTCTTTGTTTCTGAACCCGGAAGGCTTTATTCCAAAACAATGATTAAAAGCAAAGGCGTTTTTTTTAGAAATGAATAAAACTCAGTTGCCTTTGCCAAGGATAAAAAATGTATCTGGAAGGCCAGGTTTTGGAACTGCGCTTTATATTAGGTGTAATTATTGTAGCTCATGTGCAATAAATATGTAGCTGTATTGACGCTCATTTCAACCAGTTTTACTTTATTACGATCTATAGGTATGCAATAAACTTAAATTAATCAGTTCTCCTTGAATTTTGAGCCTGATTAAAGGATGAGCCAATAAGCGGTTTCAGTTTCGACGTCGTCGTACATATTTTTCTTTACATTTACTAGCCAAGGCAGTTGCATTATGTATATTTACTATTTTTGTAATCCTTTCATGTTCTAAAGGCATGCAAAAATAAAATGAACTTGATCTAAAACACTCAAGTTGATTGATGTATGTAACTTTAAAGGGCAGCAAACCGAAGGGACGAAATTACGCGGGACAACCGAATGGCTGTAATTATGTCAAACTGTAAAATGTCGAATGGCCATTTCGTCGAACTCCTTGGTCGAAAGTTTTGAATGCCGAAAGTTTGTCATCTAACATAACCTAAGGGAAGGTCCACATTATTACGTCATGCTCAGGCGGGGAAGGGGGTTTCTGTTGTTCCTGGATTTTGCAGTAATTGGCCGCGACCGTTGACCTTTGACCCGACGTGCTTAAGCACGTCATATGAACTCCGGCATATACAAGGGCATATGAACTTCGGGCAAAAACTTGGAATCGATTGGTGTAAACCGTTTTGAACTCGGTGCAGTGGTTCTTGAATAATGACGGACACATTTAAATCGGCGCAAGCTATATTTGGTGACCTCTCTTGGGTCAAATATATTCTCCTATGGAACTTGTTGATTAATTTATAAACAGTACAGGCATTTTTGGTGGTTTATACCAAGTTCCTCTTAAAGAACTTAAACTGAAGCTACTATGTAGGTTTTCAACAACCATGTATCATTTTATGTCTGATCCGTACATTGTTGAACCGGGCGATGCTATTTACCTATGAACTAATATTGACATTTTAACTTTATTTCAAAACATGCACTGTGAAAGCCAGTAGTAACTGATAATTTCATACATATTGACATTTCTATGTAGTAATCAGTACGTAAGCCTATCACATTACTTGATAAATGATAAATTTATCTACGTAACTTATTATGCTTACACTAACTTAAGCCCTCAATTGTTCTCCATACTCGCAATGTATTTATTTAGTAGTTCGGTGTTCGCGCGCCTCCCGCACATTCATAATTTGCAGAGCCAAATTTTACAACTAACTAATACGTTGTCACAAGTAACAATAATTTAGATTTTCCTCATGACTATATTTTTACGGAATGGATTCCAGAACTTCTTCCCATTCAGAGTATAGCCCGCTGCTGGAAAATGTGACTTATTCCGCTAGCAAGCCGCACAAGCTGGGAGTCAGAAACCTAATTCTAGCAGTTGTTTTCAGCGTTTCAGTAGTTGTCAGTCTCCTAATTGTTGTAACCAGTGTTGGGTTTGTAGATGAGAGCCCTGCTAAGGCAGAGGGCTCCCTTAACAATGGTCTGAAAGCTAATGGAGCTCCTTCATCAAGCGGCCAAAGATATTCGCCAATTGTTCAGGTCTCCCAGGGCAGTGTCATTGGGCGGATTTTAAAGTCTCGAGCGGATCGGGACTACTACGCCTTTTACAACATTCCTTATGGAGAGCCTCCGGTAGGGAAACTTCGGTTCCAGGTACGACAGGCTTGACAGACAGATTAGTTGGTCCAAGGCAGACAGACTAGTTCCTTACATTGACCTAACATTTTCTATTTCAAATTTTCTGGTAAAATCAATTTTTTTCCTTTACGAAAGTATTATACCATTTGCATGATTTTAGCCTCCGGTCCCTGCAAAGAATTGGGAAGGGGTCAGGAACGCCACGGTCGAAGGCCCAAGATGTCTGCAGAACGGGAAGCATGGGGAAGTCGGCGTGCGGGGAACGGAAGACTGTTTGTATGTTAATGTATACACACCGAAGGTAAAACGTTTGAAGCATGTTCCTATTGGAAAGCATACTTAATTTTAATTTTTTTTAAAGTTGCCAGACAATGGGCTCCAGATCACTGGGTTCCCAGTCATTGTGTTCCTCTATGGCGGCGGCTTTTCGGGAGGAACTGTCAATTCCTACGATCCGGTCTATCTCATGGACGAAGATGTCGTAATTGTCATGCCCGAAGCAAGGCTCGGTGCTCTAGGTAATATTCAATCCGTGGTTGCTATATACGAAGGACGTAATTTGGGTTTGCTCAGGCTTTCTAAATACTGGTGACATGGCCGCAACGGGGAATCAGTGTCTCAAGGATCAGGTCCTAGCATTGGAATGGGTTCAAAGGAACATTGGTTCATTTGGTGGGGACCCGGCCAGAGTGGTACTTCTGGGGTCCAGCTCGGGGTCCATGTGTGCCCATGGGCATCTCCTGTCCCCAATGACCAGAGGTAGGTTCGGAATTGGATTATAAAAAATTGAATCATAAAAAAATTGAGCAATTAATTTCGATTTTTGTAGATATTTATTCCTACTATAATGAATTAGAAACTTCACAACTATTTTCCCGCCAAAATCCGATATTTTTCAGTATGAAGGTATTATTATAACATCATAGCAATGTTCTCCACTGCACTATGCAGGACTCATTTCCGGCGTCATCTCAATGAGCGGCACTATGCTGAACCCGGGAATTCTGGATTTGAATCCAAGAGCTAATGCGGAGAGGCTTGGGAGAGCCCTTGGCTGTCCGGATTTGGAGAACTCTGAAGAACTTGTGAAGTGTCTTCAAGCGGCGGCTGTCGAGGACATTGTTCAGCATCAGCCCGACTTTCTGCCCTCCGTTGAAATGGTTCCGGCGGATGGGAATATTAGCAGAACGTTCTTTCCGGATACGCCGATCAACCTAATGGCTTCGGGAGAGACGATGAGCCGGGTTCCGTTCATGGTTGGTGTGAATAGCGGGGAAGAAGTGTTGCAGGCCTATTGTAAGTTTCTGTTAGACTTTAGAATAATGGAATAACAAAAACTTTAGAATTTGACGTTGTCCGAATCTTAACGGATAAGTATTTGGATTTTGTATGTACTAGCTTATATCCTTGACCCTGCGTCCCTCTCCGCAATTAACGACGCCCAGGACCCATACCTGGGAATGATTCTGGGCTTGCCGCCTGATAAGGTGTCTCCGTCAGACTTAAATAGACTCCGCGAGTTCTATTTTGGTAAGCAAAGCCTGAGTCCAAGTACAAGATCGAGCAGGAATAATCTGACCCTCATGATTAACGACAGGTAAGTTCTATGAAAGTTGCATGTAAATACTGTATTAAATACAATGCACGACATAATTTAGGTTATCAATATCATGGATATTTGAAATTAGTTGTTCTAATTTTATAACGAGGAATCGTTGCTACTATCTTCAGATTTTGGAATCACCCCACAACAACTGTGGGGTTATGGCAGGCCCGTCATAATCTCCCTGTCTACTGGTACTACTATTCCAAGGAGGCTAACGAGAGTATTGCTGGCCCCGTCATACAGTATTTCGATCCTCCTTATGGTAAAAAAAACAATTATTCCATTGACCATGATTAACATCATGTGTACAGTATTCTATTGTTTCCGATTTCCGTGATATCTGCATTGAACGAATAGGAGCCTCGCACGGAGACAGTAATCAGTACTTCTTCCACGTGAAAGGCAATTCTTATATTCCGCTGGACTCGCCGGAGGCCGAGTTTTCTATTATGACCGTCAAGCTCCTCGTTTCTTTTGCAGCGGGCGGGTATGTTTTAAAGAAAGATGTAGCTATTACATTAGATCCATAAGAACCAAATAAGTTATATTTAACTACAGGTATAAGTACTGGCAAAAATTATCGCAACTTTTGATATATGAATATAGGGTACCAGTGAACCCACACCCGAACGGAGTTAAATGGCCTCGAGTTGACCCGAATGGAGATACGGATAGCCAATGGTTCAATTGGGACGTTGAGCCTCGAATCATGAGCCCATTTGATGACCGGCTTGGAATCTGGGACTCGTTACCACTAAACGCCCTCTATAATCAGAACGCAACCAATTCCAAGTATTTTCAGAAACGACCTGGTGAAATTATATTTGCAACTGCAGGCAGAAGCACCACGCCTGTAGGTTTTAAATAGTGATTTAAATAGGCTCTGTAATGTGTAAAATTCCATATTCCATTCAACATTTTATTTTAAATCGGACAATGCACCCCATACACTTGACTCCAATTGTAGGTATAAATATATAACTAAAAACGCTGGGGAAGAGTGAAGTAAAACCGTATCGCAAACAAACACATCATTTCATTCAAATGTGCTGTAGGGAACTGACCTAATAATACATTACTAAGAGCTTCCTAAACTGTAATACTGTTCCAGTAATGTCCCAATTTTAAGTTTGTAAAAGGGCCCATAATACTCCATAATTCGTGCACGTGAAGTTACTCTTTCGTCGTATCAGTAGATATAAAATTTTAAAAAATTGGGGGATTTAAGTCCGATACATTAGCCCTAACGCTTCTTACATTCTATCAGTAGATATAGGCATCAAAAGGTTTCTCTAACTGTTTGCAATCTAGTAATTTGAATATTTATCTAACAGGGGTTCAATTTGCAATGCCGGAAGGGTAGCTCTTTGTTCAATATTTAATGCGTTGACTGCTGTGGATGATTTCAATGCTTTTTGTGAAATAGATTGTACTCAGGTCCTATATGCAAATTGCGCAAATTTTGCTGTAGGCCGTATGAATAAGAAGCTATCTGATAAACGTAGAGAACTCTGAACCGTTAGGTTCCACCACAAAGTCGGCTCTCAGCTCCGTTTCAGCGCAGCCTTTGTAAGCGAATTCAGTTGGTGGCTAGATAAATTCATTCGGGAATATTATTTGAAGAAAGTTAGGCAAAGTAATCCTAGTAGTTATCAACTAGTATTTGAGCGTTATTTAAGTAGTCAAGTTTCGTTAAAATGAAATATCTGGAAGTTCCTAAAAATTTCAATGAAACAAAGCTCTTGAACTATCTTTATCGCTAACTCTTTATAGGAAATAAGCAATGACATAACTATGACTGATAAAAATAGAAACAGTTTCCCAACCCTGGAAGCTCATCCCAAAGAAATACTCAGTGTTCAAACAAGAGGCTTTTTGGAATTCTACATAGAAAGACTTCAGATCTTTTCTTCCATTGGGATATTCAGAATCAAATGGTGTGAGGATACCCAACAATTTGTAGAGGATACACGCAGGTGGACACAGGTCCTCTGGTTAATGTTTAGACTCCTATTGATTGGTCAAATGGGATTTATTGGAGCCCGCACAGCCTGGTACTTCCTCCTATTTGACGGACCGAAGAAAATTGATGAAATCGTTATCCTGGCCACTTGGTACATGGTCGCTTCGGGCTCCGTCTTTTGTATTGGAACTCTATGGCGGAAGGGGTCTGCAACTATGAAAACAATCAATGCCCTCGTACAGAATATTGGCCTGCTTAAAGGTGATTGTGATCAGGATGACTACAATTTGAGCAGATTTATATACGAAAAAGTAGATTTATAAGTGACTCGTCTTCATTTTCACTAGAAATCCACAATTGGTCTCCGGAGGAAGATCCAATTCGGAACAGCTTTCGACTCTTCGGGGACTACTTCTTCTTTGCCTGCCTTGGATTTTACTCTGTCGGAATTTCGGCCTTATACTATTCCAATCCAAATCATGTTGTTTTTCTGTACAGTGTCCTTAAGATCCAATCCTTCCAACTGTCTTGGCTTCCGTTCCTGGCGTTAGAAATACTGATCGTCGCATTTTACGTAGGGATGCTAGCCTTTTATGCCCATCTATTTGCGTATATTTCGTACTCAATTCTGTATGGATTCAAACAGTTAAAGTAAGCATCCTGCCTACCTACAATATTTAAGAATGCTATGATAGCAGTTCCAACTCAAATATAGATTTGAGCTGAAAATATTAAAGAGTTGAAATATAAACAAGTCTTAATATTTGAAACGTAAAAAAAAATCACTCTATTTCGTTAAATGGCTTACCCCTCTTTGGTCAGTTTAATTCGTACCTGAAAATCTATACATTTGAGACGTAAATACACGTAAAAGGAATAAATAATAACCATTTAAGCCATTTACTTTCTACATAAACGGAAGAAGCTAAACACTGAAAACTTAAACTAAAGCTAAAGCTTTCATAAACAACTAAACTAATTTTCCTTGCCAGGATTAAAATTTGAATAAAAGGCAGCTGTCAAATGTGCTACATAGATTACTGATATAATAATTCTTAATAAATTAATACCCACTGAGCTTTGTTCGTTTTTCAGACACGATGTAACTGGACCCGCTAGTGTGACATCAGCTCCACAGCCTATAAGGCTAAAGCAATGGGAAGCGTGCTTCAGATGGTATCGCCAGTCTTGCCTGATGATACGAAGTTACAATGAAGCTCTGGACCTGATGATGATCACGTCGTCCTCATTCCATCAGCTTGCATTGTCACTGACCGTATTCTCAATAATACGACTTAGCCAACACTTGACCCCCCTCACATATGCCCTCTACTACTTCATCTTTGCCCAGGTCACTACCTACACAATTAAGGCCTATTTCACGCTGGGGACCATTCCGTCGAGCTCCAAAAAATTTATAGAATTTTGGAAACTCTACTCGAGAACTAAATTGGCGAGAGCCCAATTAGCATGTTGTAGGCCCGTGAGTATTAATTTGAATGGACTTTGTGCGTTTCGAAAGTCCCAACTGCCCCTGGTCGCGAATATTGGTGTTAACCTCATTATACTTTTCCTGGAACTTTGAGAAGCTTGGAACAACGGACCTACTGTTTGATCTTACTTAATGACAAGTTATATATTGGTTCACACCTTAATTATAAAATAGGCTTAAGTTTCAAATTCAGTCAAATTCTATTTGGATTAGTCCGAATAAAATCAAGATTAAAGTGTTGTGCTCCACTTCGAATAGTTTAGTTCAGAAGGAGTATAAGCTAGATAATAGGTATGGTTTAATTTAAAATGCTAATATCCACATTATATGTCCTGCTATACAGTGCATACTTGTAGAATAAAGATTGTACAATTAAATATTCGGATGGTCCCGTATGTACGTAACTGTAGTAATAAATTGTAAGTTACGATACAGATTGAGTGCGTTACGCCTAAACGTAAGTCGTTAATTCAAAATAGTAAATGAGAACACCTTGTCGAAGTAAAAATTAAACCAGAACAAAAACTGTCGAAAAGTAATTTAAAAAAAATTAAAAACCGAGTGAATAACGAGGCGAGTGGATTCAACCGAATTATTACTGAATAAGATTGCATAATATTGTTTCATACATACATACATATAATAGAACAGCCTTTATCTTTATTTACAGACTTAATGCTAAGAATCAGAATCAATGTTTTCAGTCGGCAAAAAGTAGTTAATGTTCGTATTTGTAAGGCTACAAGGGAACGCAAAGCCCTGCTCCTGTAAACAAAGGACTATTTACTGATGTGAGGTGCCGGGAATTTGAAATCTTAGAGACGAAATAGTGAATAATTGAGCGGTCTACCTAACATCTACCACCGTCAACACCTGCATCACCTTCATTAGACATGAGGCTGGGCATTCTGTGTTTTTTTTAACCTATCTCTCAGCGCTTTCCGCCAAGCAATTGGTTTTTCGCTCCAGTTTGTAGCTTGGAATGTTAAAAGCCTAACTTTTTAAAATATAATCATTATTTTTAAATAAAACAAAAACACGGGTAATGCTTAATAATGACTGTTATTGAAGAAGTGAAGGTTGTGCAGGTGGTGGCTTTTAGGAAGACTGTAATTGAATTGAAACTTGTTGAATGTCATTTGATTTTGATTTTAATTCTACTGTTTCTGTCATTGGAGCTTTGAGGGGAGGCGTTCCGTAATCGTGTCAAGCGGTCAGCTGACCCGGCTCGGACTAGGAACAACGCAGGTAAGCTTTACTATCGTTTTAATGTTTACATACTTACCTGTTACCGATTCCGTGTAGTTCATTGTTGTTTAACATTTAAAGTTGATGTTTGGATAGGATATGTCAAAATCAGGGGTGGTTAAAACCGGTACAGTTAGGAGGCCATCGGTTGTTGATATTTATCGGTTCGGCACACAGAGTTTTGAATTAGTTGGTTTGGGCTGTGGCTTAATAGTATTAGAATATTAAGCGCCGGGCCTAGCCACCTAATTCAGAACTCTGTGGTTGGGCACTTGCAATAGGTGATTGACCCCTGAAAAGTACTCTGAATTTGAAAAAAAAAATGCTCCTAGTAAAAAGTCGCTGAGTATGCCTGAGTGTGCTCTAAAAAGGATGAAACAAGTTAAGCGTATACTAAGCCATAACTATTTTGTGATTAGTCAAAGTTCATGAAGCTCCCTTGGTAAGTCCTAATTTATGATTCGGCTTTTG
>JAQFZY010002263.1:0-12297 GCA_034696285.1 Hypogastrura burkilli
GATTTTTTTCCGGGGTCATGGCCTGAAATTTTTACCGGGGTGGCGCCTACCGGCGCCATCCGGCTCGTCAATCGCTGCTACTAAGTGATGAAATCGCAAGACAAAATTCAATTTAAATAGTAATACATAGATTTCAATATGAATCGCAGCAGTCTAAAATAACAGAAATAATAAATCATTATACCATTACTTACCATTACTATTGTGCTCTGCTTTGACTTGACACAAACAAGACTTGCGTTTCTAATTACTTACCTTTGATTCTCTTAGATGACCGGACGGAAGGGCCGTGTCGTCCAGGATGACCAAGGGGTCGTTACCTATGAGACCCGGTCCGAGGCGGACGTATCTTTGGAAACTATTAATTTAAAGGGTAAGTTGGACAGATAGGCATCCAGACCCAGGGACTTTGACAGCCTCCTTCACTGTTTCCTACAGAGAAAGAGCGGTTCATGAAGGGTGAGAAGCTAATTGCAATTATCTCGGAGGCGGCGTCCAGCGGTATCTCACTTCAGAGTGACAAACGGATCAAGAACCAGCGTCAACGGGTCCACATTACACTGGAGCTCCCGTGGAGTGCTGATCGGGCTGTCCAGCAGTTTGGTGAGTTATAATTAGTGTGTATTTGTCTTGGCTAATCCGGAATCCTTATTATTTATTATCATGTATTCACGACTAATTTCTCTAATTGTGACTTAGGTCGGACACATCGAAGTAATCAGGCCAACGCTCCTGAATACATCTTTCTCATTTCCAACATGGCTGGAGAGCAGCGATTCGCGTCCATTGTGGCTAAACGCCTCGAGAGTTTGGTAAGCTTATATAGTCTTATGTCCGCCTCCTATGTTGCTTTCATTAAATAATTACTTGACTGCTGCATAATGGAAATTAATTATAAAATACAGAATTAAATATTTAATTCATAGTAAGTATTGGATATTTGATTCATAGAATTAGATAGTTCATACTTCTTAAAATTGATTATAAATACTGAATGAAATATTTAATTTACATGAATTATACGAAAATAAATTATAGAATTAATATTGCATAAATATTGTTTGAATAGGGTGCTCTGACTCATGGGGACCGTCGCGCAACAGACACTCGGGATTTCTCCCGCTACAATATTGACACCAAGTACGGCCGGATTGCCCTTGAGACCATTCTTAAGGCGATCATGGGTCAGGTGGACCCCGTCATCCCGCTCCCTCCTGAATTTGGTACGGACCAAACCGCGTTCTTTACTGAGATGGCCGGAGCCCTGGTTGGGGTCGGCCTTGTGATCAATAATCCAAAAAACCCGGGACGTACTATCCTGGAGAAGGATGCTGCCAACATCACTCGATTCCTCAACCGGTAAGCCAGAGTCAGAAAGGCTTTACAAGTGAGCAGAGCCTCAATCTCCCTTATTATGCTCTCCAGAATTCTGGGCATGCCCATTCGGATTCAAAATCAACTGTTCAAGTATTTCACGGATACATTGACCCAAATCGTTGAGCAGGCCCGCCGAACCGGCCGTTTTGATCTCGGAATTTTGGGTAAGTGTCAGCTTTACGTACAGGCACCTTACTCTTTGCTATGTTGCCTAGGCTTTACCGTGTCGCATCTTATGCTTCCGCTAGATCTGGGTGTGTCCAACCCCAAGGACGTGACCCTGGTGAGCACGAGCCAGTACAGCAAGCCGCATGCGACGGGCGTGGCCCAAATAGAGTTCCACAAGCTGAAAGTCAACCGGGGGATGAGCTGGGAAGAGGCCGTTGAGAAGGAGCTCGCCCTCTCTGGGAAGTACGAAGGGTTCTATGTCACTAAGCGGGTAACTCACCACTTTTAACCCCTACGAAGTAATGGTAAGGCAGAGCTTATGCCATTCCCTGATCTCTTCCTTAGGAAATGGCTGGAAAGGTAACTGCCTGCCTCTTGATGCGATACGTGGATGACGGCTCAAAGGAAAAGACCTCGGACTATTATGTGTGTTACAAGCCAAACATTGGGCTCCAGGTACGAACAGTAATTTTGACGTGAGCATAATAATAGCTATTCTTAGCATATTCAATCCTCTTACGTCTAGACTGGGAAGGAGATCCTGGCCGACATGCTCAAGCGCTTGCGAAAGGTTGATGAGGAAGAGGCCAAGAAAGCCTGGGAGGCTCAATATGCATCCTCCATTGATACTTGCAATCATGCGTTTTGGTAAGCCCATACATTAAATAATATTATTTCAGCTTGCATGACACATCAAAAGCTTATATTTATATGCTGCGGAAAAAACATAGATTTTAGCCTGAAACAAAATATGGAAATGAATAAATGTCTCAGGTCCTGTATGGAACATGAATCGGCTATGAATCCCGTAAACCAATTGTGTCCGACAACTATATTTATCCATTTGCATATTTTGTTACATAAGTCTGGATTTTTTCGGGCATCACTAACATTAAGTCCATATCAATATGAAAGCATTCTCTGAACCTGAGCTCAATACATTTAAATTACTTTTTTAGGACTGGTAAGTGTCGGGCCAAGATGATTGGTCATGAATGCGAGGTCGGCGTCCGCAGCCGCCACTTCCATGTCCTGAGCGGCTCTGTCCTCGTGGTCTGGTCCGAAGTGGAGGACATTCTGTCGAACAAGGCCCGGGAGGACGAAGCAGTCAAAATGCAGGTCATCCGCGTTCGGGGGGAAAACTTCAAGACGGTCGGGCTCCTTGTGCCCAATCACTGCGTCAGCGATCTGCGGAGGGCTCTCATGACCTTCAGTCAGCCAACGGCATAAAGCCTGGGGTCAGGAGGGTCCGTCGAGAGTCCATTTAAGTATACTAAAACTCACATCATACGAATTAGATACTTACAGATCCATAGAAACCCACAAAAAAATTATACAGGTACAGCACAGAGGAGTAAAATAAATACAGATCAATACAGAGGAGAAAACTAGAGTTAATAGATTAAGTTCATGAGGTTCCTAACTAGTATGTAGTTTGCCGAAAGATGCTTAGTAACTATTGGTCAAGTGCATGGTTCTAATTGTTGTTGAGTGTCTCTATCGGTGTACCTATTGATATTTGTTATCCCGTTATCTTCATTTGAAAACCCAAAATCTCTATTTAACTCCGTTACTTGAAAGGTTGGAATACTACGTAGTAGGTTAAGTTTTTGTTCTGGTTCGTTCTTCTGTTGCTGTTCTGTTCGAATTGGTAGCTGTGGCGGTGCGTGGTGTAGTAAGCTACTAAAAATGAGTAACTAAACTAGAGTAGGCTCCGCATGATCTCAATTCTCCGTAATTCTAAGTAGTTGGTAGTAAGTTGTGGATTTGGGTGCGTGGCCCGGGGTCATCCTACCTTCAACCGTAAAGCTCTATGTGTGTATTTTTCTGACAGAGCCATTGGCGGCGTGTCCCGTTTTAGCATAAGTAGACTAGGCCTGTGTTTCTGTTTTAGCCATGGTTCCTTATTTGTAGTAAATACTCATAATTCTAGTGTGGAACGACTTATTAGACTCCTAACTCTTTATCGTGAAACCTATTACTATTCAAATTGAATTATGGGACTCGGGATTTCATTACTGTTGTTTTTTGTTCAATTTTTTTAAAAAGAAGTTTAAATTTGAGAACTTCTGAGACTAATAAATACTTGTTTTGACAGAGTACTGCCAATAGTGCAATTACATTGCACACATACCTACCCGTTTGGCGATAAAAAGTGTCAATTAGTGATGATATCCCATGGAACATAAATCAATTCAAATAGTGACAAATTTCAATATAAATAGTAATTACTGTAATGACACCGTCTTTATCTACGGTACTAGCCGTCTTTGTATCTAGTAGTACCGCAATATGACTATTTATTTAAGAGAACCAATTTATTTATTTCAAGCTAGCCTCCCCGTCGTCGTGGTCGTATTCAGGGTTTAGGGACGGCGTGTAAGCTACTGTACAGAGTCTGTCTGATTTGGAACTGTAATAGCACAAGAAGGAACAATGCAACGTACAGCAACCGTTTCCAGTTATAGTAATTTATAGATATAATTTGTATCCAATCCAATGTATAGTTCCTGTATAGAAAACGGAGGGTATTGGTTTGGGGCGGTTGTATGTGTACGATATGAATGCGCGGTTGAGTAATTAATTGGTACACGTCAAACGAAACAAAAAAGTATATGAATAAACTGTGGCGAAGACTGCGCGAATATCAGATATTATATTAGAACTCATTATTCCTCCTGTGCAAAAAATAGACTGTATGCCAAAAGCAAATGTCCAAATGACTAAGGGTAGATGTTGGAGACAATTAATGTAGATTTGATCATTTGCATATACTTCGTTTTCGCCATTTTTGGTGCTGCATTAACTACAGGTCATTGACAAGTAAGATCATTTTATTAGCGTACCAACTTATTCCACACAGTACAGCCCGGCAGAATGACAAGATACACTTTAGTCCATAGTTGCGAATTAATTACTGAGTTTTACTGCAATACCAACACGGCACTACGAGCGGGCTGGGACCTTTCTATACATACAGTATCCATTCCTAAATAAGTAAGTAGTGAGCTAGGTAAGCACGAATAATTTTGAAGGAGCCTAACCGTGAGCCCCAACCCTATGTATCACCAATAGTAATAGTAGTTGTAGTAGTTTAGGAGGTTAAGCAGGGTTTGGATACGTAGGATTGTAGTAGGATTAGCGCTTATGCTGACGGCGCCGAGCGGCCTTTGAGGTGGATGGAATGCTTGAGTCATCCAGCTTGACGTTCCCGCCCTGAAGTTCCGAGTTCTGAGACTCCTCAATCTTGGCCTTGGCCTCAAAGTAGAACATGACGTCACGGAGCTGCTCCTTGAGCTCACTCACTTCCGCCGCAGCCGTCTCAACATACTTCTCGTGCGCCTTCTCGAGGTTCTCGACCATTTCCTTCCACCGCTTCCCATCGTTGTGGTAGCAGTCCATCATTTCCCGCTGGTCCTTCAGGTCAGCCGTGGCCTTCGTCAGCTTTTGGTTCGCTGTTGCCAGCTAGAGAAAATAAAATAGGGGTATCAAGGTCATACATTCTTTTTAATGGTACCTAAAAAAATAAAGACATTGGCCGGGAACAGAGTATAATATAGGTAGAAATAAAGAAATCTAGAGATGAACAGTACCACCAAGCAAGTTGGCTCGGGTCAGGTATGAAGCCCGTAGTAACAGACTAAAGAATTTGTGCCAGTAGTATCCACATTTCATTCTTTGCATATTTTCTTTTGAGTGGAAGTCTGTATTTTTGTGCGCACCAATAATATTAAGTAACAGAAGAACTAGTTAGGTTTGCTTACGTTAGGCCAGCTTAGGTTCAGTACTAAAGATTGCTAGAACTTAGGTTAGGTTAGGTTTCTCAATTTGAGGTTAGGTTAGGTTGTTCAGGTACGTTAGCGTGAAGTTAGGTTAGTTACATTACTTTTGGGAAGCACAGCCGCATGTATCAGGTATCAGAGTTGTTGGGTGTTGGGTGGGAGTGAATGGGATCCCAGTGTGATGGGATTTAATTCAGGTGGGCTAAACAACTTTCAAACATGCATACGTGATTTAATCCCATTAATTCGTACACACTGTGACTGAATTTAATGGGCAAATTGGTATAAGTAACTTCCAATTCCATTAACTCCCACTGGTATGGACTTACAGGGAACTGTGTGTAGAACTTACCTTTTTCTCCAAATTAGCCTTTTCCTTGACCAGGGCCGCCCGCTTCTTCTCAGTCTCCTGCCGATCAGTCTCAACGAGCTCGAGCTTTGACATGAGGAAGTCAACCCGAGCCCGCATGTCACTCTGGACTTCGGCCAGCTTTTCCTCAAAGTAGTGGCGCTGGCCCTCGAGCTGTGTGGTGAGCATATAGGTGAACTCCAGCTGCATGTTGTCAACCTTGTCGTCGGACTCCTCAAGGGCCGGGCCATCCGGGACCTGAAGATAGGGTCGTCCCGAGACCTCAACCAGCTTCCCGTCTCCCTTATTCTGGAGGAGGCGGTGGACAAAGTTGTCACCCACGTAGTCCCAGACCCGGTTGTTGTCGGGCTGAATGGCGTAGCAGTGTGAGCTCTCACAGAAGTGTCTAAATCAAGGGACATAATATTAGGAGGGCTCTCCAAAAATTAAATACAGACTTTAGCCCATTTTCATAAAATATCCAAAATCGCCAATTATGTAGATGTTGGAAACAGAGGAAGTCGGTCCCATTGGAACATTGGAAGAGTGAGTATATTTGGGTATGTCACACTTACTTGTAAGCATGTCCATGAACGTAGCGACCACATCCAATGTGACCACAGATGAGGCAGATCCAGAGTGAGTCCGCTGACCCACATTCAACGCAGACGTTCTTGGCCACCATTTCCGGGGTCTGGACATAGCGACAGACTGGACAACTACAAAAGAAGAATCCATTGCTAAAACTAATAATTGTATGTCTAGGCTGGGTCAGGAAGGTTATGTCCTACCTAGAATCACTCCACTTGGCCAGGCAGTGCGAGTGAAATGAATGATTACATAGGATAGTGAGCAGTCCGTCAACAGACTCGTCCATACGTTCCAAACAGACGGGACAGGTAGGAAGTTCTGTGTGACCTTTATACAGACAATTGACATTAGGCGCAAACCAGCTGCCTGCATAAGTGATGACTGATGACTATACTCCTACTATAAAGTTTTAGATTGAAATCCATTACTTCTAAAATAGAATTCTGTTACTTTCGGTTTCATTACGTATGGTTTTTTATATTATTTACTGAAGTTAGTTTAGATTTGACAACTTCTGACTAGCACTTGTTTTAACAAACTTTCCGTACATTACTAATTCCTTCCTAATCAATCGCAGCGCATGAACGGACTCGATATTATATATCCGTGTTAATTTGAATAGTAGCAGTATTAATAGTAATAGTAAAGGTGTAAATGAGGCCTGCGCTACTGCTTCTCCACTTACCAGTCAACGGGAGCCCAGCACCATCAGAGCCCTTGAGCGTCTCCACACGTGACACGTAGGCCAGAAGACAAACTTCATCGTCAAAAGAGTTGAAGGGCTTACCATTGAATTCCGTGTAAAAGCTATCCGCTTCTGCCTGTGAATGTGAGCCAAACATTAAGTATGATTACTCAGAGGTCACAAGTAGCAAATCTGAGGAGGAGGCGAACGTGCGAAGTGTAGGCCACCTGATTTTTGAACTTGATGAGGACCATGTACTGGTTGGGGATGGTATCACGAATGATTTGAATGTGTTCCATGCCTCCCTTGAGCGGCGAGAGGAAGTTTAGGAGGTCGAGGCAGGACTGGGAGGCCGGTACAGCCATCACACATATCATCTCACTCCGGCCAGTCGAAACGGACTTGTCAATCAGGTGCAAGTCACTAATTAAGTCAACGGAAAGAGATAATCACATTTGAAAACTATGAGCAAACGCGTAGTGTTGTATCAAGTCACACGCTCACAACGCCTACCGGTGTGATGTATAATTCGGTTTCTGTGATTTAATTTGAGTTCTGTGATTTCATATCGTTTCATGTGTTTATGTGATGTCATGTGATTTATGCGATTTCATTTGATTATGTGATTTCATGTGATTAATGTAATTGACGTGGTTTAATATAGCTGCGATTTATTACAGCTGTTTGTCACAATGTCGGTATATTAAATCGTATTAAATCATATGAAATCAAAAGGTGTGATTTCATCTGGTTTAATATGAGATCTTTTAAGCTGTTCATCATAATTAAGTAAAGTCGCACAGGGAAACACACTGGATGAAAGACTACAGAGTATCTGTACGAATCTTACTTGTCCTTGTAAAGATGAAGGACACCCTTCGTGACCTCCACAAAGGGATTCCCACTCACAAAGGTCTTGATCTCACAAGGCTCAGGAGTCGGAGCTTCCTCTGTGTCAGTCTTCGGCCCTTTCTCCTGGTCTTTCTGCTCAGGCTCATCAGTAGCGGGCTGATCCTGAGCCGGTTTGACCTCCGGTGGCGGCTTAGGACCCTCCACGACGGGATAGGTTGTGACGGTGTAATCCCGGACCTTCCGCTGACCCCGGATCCGGGTCTTGCTCAGATTTGGGATACCTTTCCCACGGGAGGTCATCGCTGTGTACTGTTCAGCTGCAGCAGAATATACAACGTAAGTGATTTCAATCAAGGTTAGTTCCTGCCTCAAAGTATGACCAATAACGTATGACCTTCAGGTCAACCTTGTCTCACTTCCTGACGCTAGACCTTGCCTTGTCACCCTTACCTACAAATGTCACTGAAGGGAGGAGCTGCCTGTCCTCGTCCACCTCAATCACGAGCACGCAGAATGAAAAGACGGACATTTACTGTGCCGAATACAAGATGTCGCATTAAGGTCAGAGTCCAGGCACTCACTGCTCCCAGGCTCGGTCCTCAAGGGTCCAGAATCAGAACTGGTTTACTTCTTTCTTCTCTTTGTAATACTGAGTGTCCGCTGGCACCTGACAGAGGTCACACGGGTCACTGTTTGCGTACTCTTAATAATTAGAATCCGAAAGCTTTAATTACGAAGCGAGAGCTTGGTTTTTGCTTTTGCCTCAGCGGCGACGACGAAGAAAGGAAGAAGGAACGGAGAAAGGAGGTCTGACTAAAATCCGCCGACCACCACCAATACAAACTACAATTAAATTCTACCTGGGCATTCATTAAAAAATAAACCTAACCTCTGGGCATCGTGCTGATAATTCCGTTAGTCAACCAAGTTTTTCGACACAAACGTCATAGCCTAACATAAATTAACTTTAAATAATGATTAGTGTGCCAAAATTATAACTCAGAAATGCCCGGCTTTACACAGCGGGTGAATATTGATTATTTGTGAATGACGGTGGATTTTAGTCAGACCGGAGAAAGGTTCTGTCGTCAGCTGTTGCTCTTTGCGGCGCGACGTCCGGTCCCCTTGCAGGGTTGTCAAGTTTTCATCATGACGTATTATTGTGTGCAAATAGTTTTTGTCAAATTAAATTGGAATTTGCGGGAGAGTATCAGAGTAGGTGAGTATAAATGTATGCTCGGTAGAGAAAAAAAACTCAGCTCTTTTTCTGTGGCGTCACAAAAACCTTCACATGTTCGTGCTGGATATTTGGAGTTGGAAATTAAACCAAAAATTATCGAGGTGGAGACATTAGCCGCCTTTTACTAGGACAGGAGACACTATTACGTATCCCGTGGTTCTGACATAAAATCTAGTCGAGTTCTGGATTCACAATGTTTCTAGTCGTGGACAAACGGTTCCAAATGATTTAAATGTGGAGTGTGTCTGGAGATGTAAAAGTATATTTCGATCGGTATTTCCGTTACAAACAAAAATGTGCCTAGTATAACAAATGTTGTTATTTTAAAATGCAATACAGGTACAGATAAGTTTGATTTTATTCCAGCCTCGATATTTAATGAATTTGTGAAAATAAGAGTCCGAATTAGAGTAAAATACTACAATAATCTTGTTAGCTCGTACTCGTATTTTTGCAAAAATCTGAAGTTCTAAAAAAGTGAAACGCAGTTAAATAGCCCAAACGCCGTCAAAGAGACCGTGTGATTTATCGTGTATAGATGATGTGGTAAATTACTCTTGTATGTATAATTATGTGTTATATATTTACTAACAACACATGATAAAGATAGGACTTGTTTGTGACGTCGTTTGCAATTCTTATTTGCGCTGCAATAGGAATTCTCCGCAGAGTATTGTGTTAGGACTGGATACATGAAAGAGAGGTAGGTTTTTGTGACGTCAAAAGTGAGGCCTGAGAGAGAGTTATCTTATATAGCCCCTTATGGAGTTCATCATACCCGTATACTCCACTGCTCTGGGAAAGTATTGCTTTGCGAATTATTGCGAGAGGCATTTCCCGCAATTTCTAAAGTAATTCAAAAGTTCGTAGTTGACTTCGAAAACCATTGTAAGCCGATACGGATATATACGTATATGTATTCTTGTGTCCAATAGCTTTGTATTTTATAGTGACCAAGGAAATGTTAAGACTTTTATTAAAGGATCGTGTTTAATGCTGCCCAAAAAATATAGCTTTAGACATTGACCCAAACTGAAATGATGGAAATGACCTAATTGGTCATAAAACAATATGACTCAGATCGGCTACGGAATAAGCTTTACTGAATCCATTCAAAGAGTGAAATATTTGTGTCCAGATCAGGGTTGGAAAAAAACATGTTTTATTTTAAAAAACAAAAAAACAGTTTTTTATTGTTAAAAACATGTTTTTATTAATAAAAAACGTTTCTTTAAAGAAAAAAAAACAAAAAAACAGTTTTTATCATTTAAAACGTGTTTTTTTTATAGAAAAAAAACTTTTCTTTTAAATAAAAAAGAAACAAAATGTTTTAATTGTTTAAAGCATGTTTTAATTGTTTAAAACATGTTTTTTATTAAATAAAAAAACGTTTTTTGAAAATGTTTTAAAACAATATTTTTTATTGAATAAAAATCATGTTTTAAAACATGCTAACCCTGGTCCAGATGGATCTTTAGTCATTTGAATATTGTTTTTTGGGTAACACTAGTATATTAAGCTTCTTTTTAATACTCGGAGAAAACAGAAAATAAATAGTTCGAATTAATTTTGCAAAAAACTACAGCAGCTCGCCTTACACTACAGATACATAAACATATACATAGTATGTATCTGTATAATGTATAGCCATAATCATCAAATCACTTGGAAATAGTTTCCCTGGAACTTTCTTCTAATTTTGCAATTACGGACTTCACTTCCGTGCCATATCTTCCCAAAATGTTCAGAACATTAGGCTCAAAAGTGGTTATACCTTTAGTATGGGTAATGGATCAAAATAGCCTCCTCTCCATGCCCTGTTTCTTATGATGAAGAACGAGAAACATTGCTCAAGAGATAAACTTTCATAATATAATTTCTTTTGGTTAATTATCCTAAAGTAAACTTTTTAGATACATTTTGTTTTCGAGAACTGTTATATTGAATCATGAATTCAGGATTTATATAAAGTTCAATTCTACTCTTCTGTTGTATTGTATGTAGTTCCAAGCTGGCATTTTATTTATACTCAAATGAAACATTCAGAAACAGACAAACAAACAAACATTCAGAAAATTGGCCTATACGTAATTAAACAATAAAAAATTCACTGAGGATTCCGGTTGTCCACTTTTTTGTTTACGAGATACTGTTGCTTCATTTCTCTTGGATTTATTATTATCGTGCGTTAGCTCTTGTTAGCAATATTGAGCAATTCAGCTTAGACGAACATTAGAAGTCCCATATATGTATTGGGTTTATTAGGCATTTATTTTGTGATATTCCGAAATAGTGTATTATTAAGAGCACCTACCTCATGGTGTACTTTATGCAAATGTCCTGTCCCTCCGTCAGTCCATCCGTTAGACGGTTTGGAATTTAGACAGGTTTATTTTACGAATCGTCGTCTAAGGTTATTATAGCAACATGTGCCCCCTAGGAGATGGTTGACCTTTGCGATCTTTAAAGGAGGTCAACTAAGAGGTCAACAATAAATTCGCATCAAAAAGTATCAAATGAGGTGTCTATGGAATGGTATGGTCAACAGGTATTACAGTGAGGGCCTTGGTTCTGACCTACGACCTTCGTAGGAGCCACTAGAGATAAACAAAGGTCCAAATCGAGTAATGTGTCTATGGAAAGCTACTATCACACGGAATACGGTAATTACTTTGGTTTCAATCTACGACCCAACTAGGGGTCAGTCAAGGTCCAACTTGAGTAACGTGACTATGGAGAGCTTGAGTCACATATAATACGGTAGTAACATTGGTTCCGACCTATGACCTCTGAAGTGGTCGCTAGAGGTCAACAAGGGTCAAGCTTGAAGTGTCAATCTAGCCTTTACGTCTGGTAGATTAAATGGTGGCCTTTACAAAGATTATTACACGTCAAGATTATGGTGCACCAATTTATGCCATTTTAAGATGGTTTATTCTGTATTCTTAATGGAATTAAGGGATTTAGCATTAGCTTTACCAGACTTTGACGGGAGCGGAACAATATATAATATGCTATTTAGCAGTACCTAACTAATAGCATAGTTAAAATACGGAGAACAGTGTACTCAGCAGCTACAGCAGTACTCGAAATTAGAGGTTGAAACTAACAATCTGCAAGCCTTTCTAAGTACTTGTACACATTATTATTGGTACATTGTAACTTGCATAGAATATAACTACAAGTAACGACGTCGCCTTCGGCTCCTGTCTTATACTTGCGCACGCGGCTCCGCCGCTTAGCGAGGCTGGCT